>APFE030419392.1:0-82108 GCA_000404065.3 Pinus taeda | reverse complement strand
AAAAATATATATTGGACTGTTTGTAAATAATGTTATTAACGTTATTTATGGTTGACCATCACGACCCCCCTACCCAGTCACGTCTTTTTTCACACTGTTCTGAAACTTATCGAATACGTTATAATTATGTTATATATATCATTAACTTCTGAACACGTCAATTAACGGAACCCTTTAATTGATGGTTGAAGTTTTTGGTAACTCTCAAAATTACGGACGCAGCGGGGACGGGGGACGCGGACAGCAATGGTAGTGGAAGTCTGTGGGTAGCGAATGGACGACAGGCTGTGAGCAGTGGGCAGACAACTGTAGACTGAGAACGAACTGCTCTGATACCAGATGAGACAGAAAAGCTGAACCAGAATATAATATATATACATATATAAAATAATAATATATAAAATAATTATTATAAGAAGAAAATAAGATGGGGCATACAATTGCGGTGGTCTGGCTTATATACCGCCATGGCACCTTGGCGAAAGGGCATGAATCTTATATCATGCCCTTTCATCTAACTAAACCTAAAATTAAACAATAACCTAAAATTAACTAATTTTTTACATAACACCATGTATAAAAAGGTTATGGGTCAACTTTAACTTAAGAAGAAAAAAAGAACTATAAATAAATGTTATAAATAATAATGAGGAACTTATCATGGAGGAACTTATTAGAATTGGAATAATCTCAAATCTCTAGGAAATTGGTGGGTGGGGAGCCAAATCTAATTTTTTTAATTTATTAAAAGTAATGGACCATTTTGCTAAATAAAATATGCTTATATATAAATAAATGTTACAAATAACAATGAGAAACTTATCATAAAGGAACTTATTAAAATTGGAATAATCTCAAATCCGTAGGAAATTGGTGGGCGGAAGCCACTTGGCAAGAATTTAATTTTTTAAATTTATTAAAAGTCAATGCAACCTAACAAACTCTTTAATACACGACAACCATTGAAAAGCATTAAGACTGAGCATATGTTGAGCATATTCCCTTGAAAATCAATCTAGACCCTCAATTCACAGATAAACAAAAAAAATTGATCCTCATTTACCTTAAGTTGAAATAAGAAGCCTTTGGAAACGAGAGGAGAAATCAACATTTTTGGCTTCAAAATTTTGACAGAATCATTTAGATTTGTGAAAATGTATTTAGATTTGTGGAATCACATATCAAATGTTAGCATTGCACAATTTGGTTACAGTTGCGCATTCAAGGGTGATTGATCTATTTTTGTGTTAAAAACACTGATTCCATTAATCCAAAATTGCATTTTCAACAAAAACAAGTTGGCCAAATTTCAAAGATGACACAGCAAAAAAAGGTCAAAAAATGTAGAATGTTTGGCCTTCTTCATATCAAATTATATTGAGTTCTTTTAAAAAAGAAGAAACATAAGTCATGTAATTCAATTATAAAAGAGGGTCTATGTAGGTGAGATGGTTTTACCCAACCACCTTTGATGCTTTGGAGCTATAGGAAGTCACAAGTTCAAGATCAAAGCTTGTCAATCTAGTTATCAATGCCCAATAATGTGGAGGTTTCTTGGTCTCGCGGAAAGGAACAATCCAAATTATGAGTATGTTGCTATGTTATTCCTGGGGTAGATTCGATACCTCATCATCGATGAAAAAAAAAATCAAACATCCTTCGCCCATCTTAATTTGACCAAATGATGGCATTACTCTCAATCAGCAATCACAAAGACAATTTTTTATAATGAATTGATAGAGGTGGGAAATTAATTGGAAAGTTTTGGTCTCTGTGCAAACTTCTATGAGCTTAATTACAATCAGGCATCAACATTACAAACAGGGGAATTAAATCGTTGCATCATGCTTTTATTTATCAACACCTTTGGTGGGATGATTCTATAGTGTTGTTAACATTGTCTATGACTTGTGTGTGTGAATAATTTATATGGTAGGCCCATAACATTTTCAATTTCCACTAATAATAAAAATAATACACCAGTAAAGATTATGCACGAAGGAAACAACTTTTATAACATTGCCTAGTTCTCATTTGTTTGTGATTCTCACACAGGTCAAGTGTGAGAGATGTTATGCTCTCTAAGTAAATTTAAAGTATTTGTCATTTTTTGATAAAATGCTTCCTTTAAACTTGCATTAAAATTATAACAATGTGAAAGGGAGATAAGTGTCCAGGGGGTGCCATTCATGAACCAAACAAAATAAAAGTATTTGAGTATGCATGCTTGGGGACTTGGTATCACCACGGACAACATAGTAGAGGCCCTTGTAGTTTTAAAGGGACTCATCATTTCCAAAAGCAATTAAGTTAGTAAAATAATAATCAAAGACTATATGATTATCATCTAAGTTCTTTGTTATTGGATACTTCCATCTAGCCTCCTTCTTCCAAAACTTTGTCAATGAATCATGACTTTGGCATTGGAATTAAAGGTTATTAAGTTTTACTACATCCTATGAGCTTCGACTTGGAGGTAGACTTAAAGGAAAACAAGTGGGTCTCACTCAATAAAGGCACTCTTGGTATAAAATTTGGGGATAGGAAAAATAACTCCATGTCTCCCTTATTGTGCATAACACTAAGGTGATATCACTACACAAATCCATGCATCTTGGTGTGCAATCAATGGAAATGAAATCATTTACACCATCTTGCCTCACCCTCAAGGATATTGAATCCTCGCACATCATCTTTGATATAGGGATGGGAGAGGAATCTAGTATGATGTGTGGGAATTTTTTAAACCAACTAGAATAAACATGGCAAGAGGGGAAGTTGAATATTCACTTGGCAACCTTGGATAAACTTTGAGCTTCCACCCAAGTCTAGGTAAATTTGATTTGAAGGTTTCTCCTTAGCAAGGAAAACCATCCATGATGCATTATCGTTATCGCAATCAATGCTACATAATCTGTGATTTGAAGGAGCTTTAGAGAATATTTAAGCAACCCTATAAGAATGTAGACGAGAGTAATAGAGTTGTGCCTTCCTCAGCCAAGCAATGGATTTAGTGGAAAGAGCATATAGAGGACCAAACAAGGGTAAATAATCGACTTTATGACCAACGTGTTATTAAAGTATACGAGCAAAACATTAGCATGTAAGAATGGCAGTAAAAAAAAATGAGCTCTCATGATAGTTCATTAATGTAAGCAAGTTGAAATGGCCTCTGCCATAACATCCATCCAATCCTTAATTAGAAAAATGGTTGACCATCTCAATATCCCTATTGAAATATCAGTGTCTGCCACAGACATTTGTGTTGATTTAACTTTAGAAGGCATGTCCAAAACTAGTGTGGATTCTAATGTTGTCCTCCTAATGTGTGCATTTAAAGCTTGAATGGAGCTTCTTGAAGCACCTCTTACCAAGGAAATGGAGCAAGATGGTGCCACAACAAAGGTGTGCACTTAAACAATGATGCTCATTAAGGGCACAATTAAATTTTTGGTTTATTACTATATATTGTTGCTTTATTTTTCTCTTTAGGACACTTTGTTGAGCATCCTAGGGGCTATTAGAAAATAGATAGTATGTTCCTTAATGGGACTACATTTTAAAATCATATGGTCATTAACTAAAAGACAAGGAACTACAAATTAGTATGGTGGGCAGAAAGATAACCACAAACATCAAGCAACAACAATGGATGTTAAATGTGGAGGAGAGTCATGATCATTAGGCTTGGGGCTCTACATAATAATGATAGATCATCAATAGGTTAGGCAATGTCCCATCCATATCCTCCTTATCGCTTTAGCCACTTCTCCATGGAAATAGCTAAGTCTAACCTAGGGAACTTGTCATTCTCTGGTTAAGGAGAGGTTAAATGATTGAAATGCTTATGGCTTTGGCTTCATAATTCATTAAGTTTTAAAATCAAATATCCTACTTCACGGTGTGTCTTATTACCAATTTTACATGAATGAGTTGACTTAGAAAGAGAGTGAATTTTTAACAGGACTTGGCTCATAGTGCATGGTCGCAAAAATTCTATCGACCTCTAAGGGCTTGCCAAATCCAATTCAAGCTTTCATTCCTAGACTTAGTTCACAAGCCCAAGTTTACACAATCCAAAGCTCCATCGTACCAATTGAAATAAAGTTCAATGCCAAAGCACATCGATCTAGCTATAAATGTCCACTAGTGAAAATGTTTCGTAGTCTTAAAGAAAAGTTTGTTCCTAGTAGTGATCCCACACCTTTGTTATCTTTGGGTAGGTTGGAAAGTATTAGTCCCATCCCCTAAGAGCTCAAGGGACATCTCATTGTTGATGGAGAAAAAATAATCCTTCACATATCCCATATTTGTTAAATGATAATGCCTCTCTCAAGCATGTTTTATTGGTAAACGGTGAGATTTTTTATTTGCTTTTTAATTGCAAATGGATGGAGGTGGGAAACCACTCAAAAGTTTCTAGGTATCTATGCAAATTTCCATGGGCTTAACTACAATCAAGCATTGACATTGCAAGGATGCGCATTAAATTGTTGCTTCGTGCTTTCTTTTAATTGACTCTTTTGGTGGGATAATTCTACACTATTGTTAATATTGTTTATAACTCTACAAAATATTATTTGTACAAATGATTTCTATGGTAGATCCATAACTTTTTCAATTTCTTCTTAGAGTAGTCATAACCAACCTAGATTGATCTTAACTTGAAATCTATCAAGCATTGAGAGGGATCAAATCTCTCAAGGTGCAAACCTCTTTTTGAGTGAAAAACTTAATAAAAGGTTTGCACCTCCAGAGATTTGAGCCCTCTCGATGCTTGATAGATCCACAATTAAGATGGATTGAGGCTAGTTTAAGTCATGGTGGTCACACAAATTTTATAGATGATTAACATTATATATATGTATATGTCTAGGAATAATTTGATCATTTGAAATTTATTCACTTTCCTCGGTTGGATGAAAGTATAAAGAGTATTATTAAGAAGGATTAATGTTAGTCTATCTTCTTCAATTTTTATTATAGTGAGACAATTTATAAATGATCAACATTATGTATATGTATATGTCTAAGATTAATTTGATCACTTGGAATTTACTCACTTTCCTCAATTGGTTGAAAGTATAGAGAGTGTTATTGATAAGGATCAATGTCAAATTGAAAATATATAGAGCATTGATTTCAATATACATGTTAATTAGTAATGCATGTTAATTTCTATTCAATGTCAATTCCTATTTCTATTTCTATTTTTAATGCATTAATTTTATTGTACATGTCAATCTCTAATGCATTGATTTCAATGTACATGTTAGTTTCTATTTCTATTGAATACTTGTACATAATTGTTAATTTTGGTGTACATGTCAATTTATATTTATTCAATGTACATATACATAATTGTTGATTTCAATGTACATGTCAATTTATAATGCATTAATTCAAGTGTACATGTCAATTTCAACATATTCAACTTCTATTTCTATTTTTATTTATATTCAATTTCTAATGTGTACATGCCAATCTCTATATTTATTCATTACACATATACATCTCACTTGCCTTTCTTGGGGTATCCTCTAGGCTAACACCATAACTCCTAACTTTGATTGGTAATACCCACAATAACATGTCAAGGTTAATCAAGGGATTTGAACTAAGGTGGATAACATTAAAACCACTAGTCCCAACCACTTGAGCCACCCCTTAGCAAGCATGTCAATTTCTATTGTTATTCAATATACATATACATATATGTGGATTTCAGTATACAAATGTGTACACCATACAACAAAGATATTGTAATAAAAAAAGTATTAAATGTTATTAAATATTGAAACAATCACGTAAAAAAGAATAAGTAGGGGTTGAAAACAATGCCCCTTCTCCTCCACTAATACCAAATATATTATCTTTCCTAAGCACACTAACACTAACGCAGTCATGCAGATGCTTGTGTTCCCTTTCATTTTGGTGCCTACTAAAGACGATCAAAGTCATTTTTTGGTTGATTAGGATTTCACCAACAACAACCTCATTTCTTAGCTATAGGATTTTGTTACTTTACATACCCATTGGAGCATATCAATCTATTACTTTTATATCATTGATCTTACAGGTGCAAGGTATACGTAATTATAACACTGCAAAAACATTGGTATGCATTTATATGGTTGTACAATTCATTGAACCTTGGAATTTTGTGCTAGCCAACATGTCTCTATAATTTGTTAAGAGCTCTTCTTCAATGGTTTTGGTTCTTTGAGCTTCTACTTCTGTAGAATATTTTGAGCTTTCAACTTGCTTTAATTATGGCTCTTCTAGGGTTTCAAAATATCTTCTTCTTGGTGGATCCATTCGACGGACCTATTACATATATTATAAATGTGTGTAATGTAGTTCATATATGTGTGTAGAATGTGTAACAGAGTTAATGTGTAATTGTTCAAGTGTAATTGAGTTGACTTGTATTTTTGTTCAAAGTGTATTTTTTAATGCACTGTTATGTATCTATGTGATAACATCTCCCACATAACGGATTGCCACGCGCCTCTAAGCACAATAAACATAATAGGTTGACAAAGATTATGTGTGAAGCAAATCACTTTTATGTTTTTAGGAGCTCTTGTTTCTTTGGTAATCCCACACAATGTTAAAGTTTGAGAGATGTTATGCTCTTATATGTAAATTTATATTATCAAACAATTTTTTAATATAGTGCTTCCTTTAAACATTTATTAAAACTAGAATGGTATGCAAACCTCTATTTGAATGCAAAACTTAATAAAAGATTTGCACCTCGAGAGATTTGAGCCTTCTTGATGCTTGATAGATCCACAGTTAAGATGGATTTAGTGGTCACACAAATTTTGTAGATGATCAACATTATATATGTGTACATGTCTAAGATTAATTTGATCATTAGAAATTTATTCACTTTCCTCGGTTGGATGAAAATATAAAGAGTACTATTGAGAAGGATTAATGTTGGTTTATCTTCTTCAATTTTTATTATAGTGAGACAATTTGTAGATGATCAACATTATGTATATGTATATGTCTAAGATTAATTTGATCACTTGGAATTTACTCACTTTCCTCAATTAGTTGAAAGTATAGCGACCATTATTTATAAGGATCAATGCCAATCTATATTTTTTAGTTTTTATTGGAGTGACATAATTTATAGATGATAAACATTATTTATATGTATGTGCATATGTCTAAGATTAGTCTAATAATTTGAAATTTATTCACTTTCCTTGGTTGAAAATATAGAGAGCATTGATTTCAATGTACATGTTATTACTAATGCATGTTAATTTCTATTCAATGCCAATTCCTATTTCTATTTCTATTTTTAATGCATTGATTTTAGTGTACATGCCAATTTTTAATGCATTAATTTGATTGAACATATCAAACTTTAATGCATTTATTTCAATGTACATGTCACACAGGTACATAAATGTTAATTTTGGTGTACATGTCAATTTATATTTTTATTCAATATACATATACATATTTGTGGATTTCTATATATAAATGTGTACACAACATAATAAAGATATTGTAATAAAACAAAGTATTAAATGCTATTAAATATTAAAACTATCACATAAAAGAAAATAAGCAGAAGTTGAAACAATGCCCCTTCTCCTCCACTAATACCAAATATATTATCTTGCCTAATCACACTAACACCAATGCAATCATGCAAATGCTCGCGTTCCCTTTCATTTTGGTGCCCACTAAAGGCAATCAAAGTCATTTTTTGGTTGATCAGGATTTCACCAACAATAGCCTCATTTCTTAGCTCTAGTATTTTCTTACTTTACATACCCATTGATATTGATCCTACAAGTGCAAGCTCTACATAATTATAACACAACAAAATCATTGGTATGCATTTCTATGCCTATATAATTTATGGAATCTTGGAATTTTGTGCTAGCCAACATGTCTCTATAATTTGTTGAGAACTCTTTTTCAATGATTTTGGTTCTTTGAGCTTCTACTTCTATAGAATATTTTGAACTTTCAACTTGCTTTAATTTTGGCTCTTACAGGATTTCAAAATATCTTCTTCTTGGTGGATCCATTTGACATAACTATTACATAGATTATAAATGTGTGTAATGTAGTTCATCTATGTGTGTTGAATGTGTAATGGAGTTGATGTGTAATTATTCAAAGTGTAATTGAGTCAGCTTGTATTTTTGTTCAAAGTGTATTTTTATGTATTTTTCAACGCAGTGCTATGTATGTCTGTGACAACATCTCCCACATACCGGGTTGCCAAGCACCTCTAAGCACAATAAACATAATAGGCTGACAAATATTATGTGTGAAGCAAATAATTTCTATGTTTTTAGGAGCTCTTGTTTAAGTGGTATTCTCACACAATGTTAAAGTTTGAGAGATGTTATGCTCCTATATGTAAATTTATATTATCAATCATTTTTTGAATGTGATCCTTCCTTTAAACCTAAATTAAAATTAGAGTGGTATGCATGACAAAATTTATGCAAGAAAGTTTGGGTGCTCAAAAAACCATTGCAAGCAAAAACTAGAAGCTAGAGGTGGCCCAGGGGCTACAAAAAAAGACTGATTACATGCCTTAAAGGAATTAAATGTTCAAAATCATTTCGCCATCAACCAAAAGGCGAGGAACCATAAATAAGTATGGTGCCTAGATGGCCACAATAAATATAACCAAAAATATAAAGCAACAACAATGGATACCAGATGTGGAAGAGGGTCATCATCATTAAATTAGGGGACCCCCCAGTAATGGTAGATCATCAATAGGTTAGGTGGTGTCCCGTCCATATTCTTCTTGTTTATTTGATTGTTTCTCCATCAAAATAACCAAGTATGGCCCAAGGAACTTGTTATTCCATGGACAAGGTGAAGGCATATGATTATGATGCTTATGGATTTGGCCATTGTGTTCATTGTTCTCTCAATCTAAACAACCTCCTTCATTGTGTGACCTATTACCAGAACAAATTGAACGAGTCAAACTAAGAAAACAATGAACATAGAATGGGGATATTTCTCATGGTGCATGGCATCAACCCACAAAATCCCATACGTCACTGGACATGCACAAGCTCCAATAACACCTTCTAACCCTAGACCTAGATCACCAGTACAAGTTTATAGAAACTAGAGCCCCATCATACTAGATGAATCAATCAAGATGAAGACTTTTAAATATACATTCATTATGTTTTTTACCATGTAAAAAATGAATCTCTCTTCTAAGAAGTTGTCATTTTGCATGGAACTCTATGGCCCATGGAAGCTTACACTAGGGAGATAATACTTGAGGTAGTAGATCGAGGAAGGAGTTTGTTATGAATATAATTCATAACAAGTAAATAAATAAAATAAATGTAAATATTAAATAATCAAATATTGATTATGTTAAATAGTCATTAAGTTAAGTGAAAACGCATGTCTAAAAGACATGCCCAGTCACGAAAGGACACCTGCTTAGGTATATATATATGCGGGTCCTCCATTGTAACATTCATCACTTATATATATATATATATATATATTTGAAATACCCTCTTATGTATTTTTACATTCAAGCCAACAAGTTATCAATTTTGTAGCTTCAGTGGTATCAAAGCCATGACGCACAATATAATCATGCGGGTCTTTGAACATTGTTCGTCGCACAATGTGCCATTACGTTCACGTCCTGATTGCATTGAGCAGTTTAATAAAATTCAAGAAGTATTTCAATGTTTAGAAAAATCATATGCAAAAGTTAGAGCATGTCAAAAGGAAAGCGATAACAAGGAAAATGATCTAGATGATGATTCCAATGAAGCTTATACAAATCAAGATGAGGATTTAGATAAAGCTGATCTTGATGTGAATGAGGATGATCTAGATCAATATAATGACTCTGATGTAGTTGATATAGATCAAGAAGATTATGATGTTGAAAATCCAGATGAAGTTGGTCTTGATGTGGATGAGAATGATATAGATCAAGATGATGATCGAAATGAAAATGATGTCGATGGCGATTATGTAGATCAAGATGAAGATGATGTGGATGAGGATTATCTTGAAAAATAAGAAAGATGTGAGGTCGACTTTCTGTGGGAATCTGAGATGATCGAAATAAAGGCAGCTGAGTTAAAAGCTAAGGAGGTCAAGGTGAACATTAGTCTTCTATATCAGCAAACAAAGTCTAACCTTCTTCGCGAGGAGAGTGAAGGCTATGCAAAATTGGCGACTCTCTTAAGTCAATGTGGTTCCGATGGATTAACACATAAGACTACATCTGCAGTGATCAACACAATTAATTCATTAATTGGCCACTTTGATTTGGACCCAAACCGTGTTTTTGACATTGTTTTGGAAATTTTTGAGTTGCAACCTAAAAATGATGCTTTTCTTGAACTAATACCTATCTTTCCAAAGTCTCATGCTGCACATATTCTTGGATTTAAATTCCAGTACTACCAGCATCAAGATGTAAATGAGCCTGTACTTGATGGACTGTACAAACTTACAGCAGAACTGGTGAAGGCAGATTTTGTTGACCTTGATAACATATATGCACATTTACTTCCCAAGGATGAAGAAGCATTTGAGAATTATGAAGAGATCTCAAAAAAGCAATTGGATTAGGCAAATAAATTTGGCAAGGTAAATCTTGCAACAATAAGGAAGGATTTGATGGAAGAGGAAAAACCTGGAGATGTTACAATTGATTTATTTGGTGCTCTGGATATGGAAGTAGAGGTTGGTGGTGAATGTTCCACAGAGCTTGTTACAAATCAGAAGTTGGGTCTGTTGAAAGGATTTCTTGCAGTTGATGAAGTGGTTGATAATGTGATAGTTGTATTTGATGATGGATCAAAATGTTAATTAATGAAGGTTGACCCTGATCGCCTTATCCCAATCTCCAAGAATCTCCTTGAGGATACACATTATTCTTATTTTCCAGGGCAGCGTGTCCGGGGCAGTTCTTCAACAGTTTTCAAGAATGCTCGATGTTTGTGTGGTGCATGGAAGGAAAATCGTATGGAAGGCACAGTAAGTAATGTGGAAGTGGGATCAATTTATGTCTATTGGATTGCTGCAGCACATACTGAATCTATAGAGGGAAGAGGAAGCACAAGAGGCCAGGATATCAGTTCTAATGGCCATATTTGTTTCCCTGCGGAAGTAACAAAAACAAATTCATCATCAGGTCCTCCTGTATTTTCTAATGCGAAATATCTTTTGTCACTTTTCAAGGATTTTCGGAGGGAGTTGGTGGACCTTAGTCACCAGATTGATGCAAGATTGAGCAATCTTAAGAAGGAAGTTGCTCTTCAAGATTCTAAAGAATCAAAAAACACTATTTGAGTTGGAGAAGGGAGTTTATGCCCTATTTGAGAGTTTTAACAGGCTAGATTCTCGCATCTCAGGTGTAGGGCAGACTGCAACAAAGATTGGTGACCATTTACAGAGTGTAGATTCACAGAGAGAAACTGCTAGTCAAAATATAGAACTCATAAGGTACCTTATGGAGTTTAATAGTAGTCCAGACGATCTAATGGAGCTCTCACCTCTTTTTTTTTATGATAGTGAGTTGATGAGGCTATAGCAGTTGCATAAAAATTGTGCTCCTTTGCTGAAGAAGATGTGGGAGACAATGAATGGTTGTTGCATCTATTAGCGACACTTCAAATGCTAGCAGGGGCCTAGAAGTTGTTGTGGCTAACCTACAGGATTATTGTAATGAATTAGATAACAAACTCTTGTCTCGCTTTGATGTTGCTTCTCAACAATGGGAATTGTCAACAATGGCAGAATGTGCTAAGATATTGTCTTAGTTTAATAGAGGGACAAGTGTCATGCAGTGGTATGTAGCTTCACACCCAATGTTTATTGATGTCGATATTATGAACGTAGATGCAAATATGGTTATGGAGATCGGTTCATACAGTCAGGCCCCAGCAATGTGGACGTGGCCTTTCAACATTGTACAAAGAGATCATAGAAATTGTCCGAAAGGAAGCTGCAACTATTATGGTTGTCTTTCTTTCTCCAGATGCAGTTATGTCGATCCTTGTGTAGCGAGTTTTAGAGAAAAGGATTTCTGCAATGCTGGATAAGTTTTTACCAAAAACCTCACTTGCAAACCCACCACCTATGGAAGAAGGTGGCCTTTTATTGTATCTTAGAATTCAGGCAATGGCATATGAGAAGACGCAGGAACTAGCTAAAGAATTGCAGTAAATTCTATGTTGGCGGGTTTGACGAGGGGTGTCTTCGGTTAAAGGTCAAACACGTATCATTCTGCTAGTCAACCATCGGTGTTCTATCGTACACGCCATCGCATTTCGACAAAAGTTCTGTCAGCTCGGTCAAGCTTAAATGCAGTGAATCTGTTAGGACCCATACGGTGTGACAATTCATTACAGCTTTTCGATTTCTTTAGGTCCATTATATATAATATACAGCTTTTCGATTTCTTTAGTCCATTATATATATATATAATATATATATATATATATATATATATATATATATATATATATATATATATATAATATATATATATATATATATATAATATATATATATATAAATATATATATCTTAAAAAAAAAGAGTTATCTAAAATAAATAAATAAATAGATAA
This sequence comes from Pinus taeda, assembly GCA_000404065.3. Taxonomy (NCBI): domain Eukaryota; kingdom Viridiplantae; phylum Streptophyta; class Pinopsida; order Pinales; family Pinaceae; genus Pinus; species Pinus taeda. The sequence goes on along the minus strand of APFE030419392.1, from coordinate 69,483 downwards.
ATAAAAATAGTAAATAAATAATTTAGAGTTATTTAAAAAATATATAAAAAGATTGGGTTACTAAAAAGTATATATATATATATATCGGTAACCCTGGATTCAAGACAATGTTACGAAGCGAATTATACAGGCAAAGATGCCAATGGCATCGAGTTACATATGCCGAGATGACAAATGCAAACTGAAGGAAACTGCTGACAATAAGCTTTGAGGACAAAGCTTCTTAAGGAAGGATCTATGTTATGAATATAATTCATAACAAGGAAATAAATAAAATAAATATAAATATTAAATAATCAAATATTGATTATGTTAAATAGTCATTAAGTTAAGTGAAAAAGCATGTCTAAAAGACATGCCCAATCACGAAAGGACACCTGCTTAGATATATATATGTGGGTCCTCATTGTAACATTCATCACTTATACATTTTATATATATAATAAATTATTATTTCAAACACCTCATGTATTTTTACATTCAAGCCAACAAGCTATCAATTTTGTTGCTTCAAAGTTGATCTTCGATTAGAAAACCATTATCTTGCTCCTTTCGCACGAGGGCTTTAAAAATTTGATGTTCAACTATCTCGTTTTTGTGAAAGAAGTGTCATTTAGGTTGTGATACTCTAAGTTATTTCAAGTGTTGGTCAAGAAGAAGGCCATGCATAATCAAGGGCTATACTCATGAAGCTTTTTAAACTAAAAAAAATATTTCATTAGTGAATGGAGGCGAACCAAGCGTGTATATTGTTTAGATTCAGTCCTTCGTGATTTGTTTAATTTGGCATCTATCCTTAGCCACCAATGTCCATTTGTTGACATAAATTTCATGAATGGTTTGGACTGCTGCACTTCCAATGTTTCAACCAAGTCACTAGGACACGTATGCATAGTTTAAGAAGAAAAAAAAGTCATATCGTATAAAATCCTATGGAATTTCAAGTGTAGCCTTATTTGGCCTTGTTATTGCAAAATTTATCACCTTAATGCAAAGTGTCACTAAGCAACCTAGATTGAGTGAAGCGATGGGAGAGTCACCACTATCACCTCATGAACTATTCCCCTCGTTTCTATGATTGGACACAATCCACTAGAAGGGAGACTTCCCCAATATATCTTAGGGATCAAGCAACATAATTTGACTTAGGATAAATCCCCCCTAAGGGTTCTACAACAAGACTTCACTGGAAAAAGTATACAATAATTAGGGTTTTGAGTAGATAAAGGTATAAGTCCAAGAGAGTGAGTTTAAGGGTCTCCATGGCTCAAAATAGAGGCTTATGTCAACCAATAAAGGCTCCAATAAGTTCCCAAACACATACAATCAAGCAATTATACTTGATTGTCATAAACTATTGTTTTAAAATAAAAATGGTAGCAAACAATTAGTTTATGGTAGTAATAAGAAAAAGGCCCCTGATTTATGATAAAGAAGTATAAAATTAGGTATAATTAATGAGTAAACAAGAGAATAAATTTAACAATTATCCATGGTGAAAAGCACATATACTAACAAAGTAAGCCCCAGGCTTCAGACCTAATTTATGGCTATAAAACGTCCCCAAGGGGTAGCTTGATTGGTGATTGTCGTGATATGAAGTCTTTGTGATGTATATGGTTCGATGTTCAAATCCCCTTGACTAGCCGTGTGAGTTACACGTTGGGATGCACATGGGTTTACATAGAGGTATAATGATAACAGTTGGAATTGACCATGTGTCACACAAGTACGAGCCTAACCAAGTTATTGATTCCTCTAGATGCAGCAAAAAAATGGCTAAAAACGCATGTAAAATGATATTTTTACGTTACAAAATAAATGCATACAAGTTATAACCCTTGGACAATACCATCTAAGGAAGACAATGTTTAAATTTAATGATCTCATTGTAATTAAACCATGGTTTACCCTATAGAAAATAAAATAAGAAAAATTTTAAAGAATTTTGAAGGATTGGCATAGTAGATAAGACTAGTGTCGTTCTCAATCTAGGGCTATGGAGTCCATGAGTAAAAAAATTGGAAAAAAAATTTGCATGTTGATTCAAAGAAATTAATGGAGACAATCCATTGTCCCTCAATTCTTTAACCCTAGTGTCATTATGTCTTATTTGGAGATTGAAAGGGAGGCAACTCAACCTAAGTCACCTTAAGAGAAACTTGATGAAAATGTTGAGCAAGGATATTTAGAGCCATAAAGCATCAAAAAATCCATGGTGAAAATCTCATTGAACCCTAATTCATCAATAAGAACAAGATGGAAGAATATAACTTACAATAGTATACCACATGTCATCAAAGAAATACCAATAACCAGCCAAGAGAGAGAACCATCCATGAAAAACCCTCCAAGAGAAATTCACTACACTAGTGCTCCACAATGCATAAGAGAGGAAAGACAAATTACTAGTGTTAGTTGATCCAAGTGTGACAATGAATGAATTAGAGGAAGTGATCTCCTATTCATACAAGCCTAGGTAGGTTGATTTCTTTTAATTTGGATTTAAACTACCCTAAAATATAAATAATTCATAGTAAAGTGATGAAGTCACTAAGCCAACCTCAAAAATAGCCAAACTTATATTATAACATGAAATTATGGCTCAAATGGCCCACACGTGTGAGCAAAACATCCTCCAAAGGTGACATCGTTCTCCAAAACATATGTCTCTCCATGAAAAGTGTAGTAGATGGCTCCAAACGGTGCATCTCATCTCAAAAGTCCTGCTTCCTCATCAATTGGATGCCTAATAATTAAGTAAGGCTTCCTTAACCCAACATCATCCTTAAAGGTGCCCACATCATCCCTCCAATCATAAAGCAAAGGATGTCATAAGGCTAGGGCATGATGTCATCATAGTGAATTTTGTACCATCCCTTCTAAAGGTACCCCTTATCATTATCATCATCACGCATCCTCAAAAATAGGGTAATGCTCATCAAGTAAGTGCAATACTAGCTCGGGGGCATCTTGCCTTCTATGGGGTACATCTACTCCCAATGCAATGCTTATACCATGGGGATTCTCCCATTTATTATACAAATAAATTTGGGGGGGTTTCATAAAAAATTCCCTAATTGCTTCGATGCTAGTGATCTTGAATTATACCCCGATGAAGTTTCTTACTTCACCTCTCTGCGCAGGAATCCCTTCTCTTCTTCACTTCTTTATTTAGTTACTAATAGAATGTGCAAGGACATTTATTTCAACAGTAAAAGATGGATCCCGAGTTATTGAGAGAAAAAGAGGTTGTTTCCTTGTTTAAGGGATTTGAAGGGTAACCAAAGTTAATATGTCCGTTTGAAGTTTTTCTCCATTCCGTTCTTGACTCGATTGAGTCGATAGGTCAAAACACCATTTCAATACAACATTTATTTATTATGAAGATCCTAATAAATATACGAGCTTCATAGTGTAACCAAAGGTTTTTCATCTGGAACGAATCACATTTTCAATTTAGACATCATTGACTTTAAAGATATGTAAACCCAAGATAGAGAAGAGGATGACAAGTAAGCCAAGCATTGTTTGTCATCATAATTTCCCTTTCCAAGTTTCTCCACATCATCTTTTGAGCCAAACATGAGCATCTTTCATGCAAAGTCTTATTAAGCAAAACACGAAAAAAAGAAAAAAGAAAAAAAAAAAGGCAAGCAAATGGAGGATAAACATAAAGCAACATGCAAATATAAACAAAAGAAAAACAGAGACCAAATGGAGGGACTAACCCAACCATATAGAAGGTTAGGGTCAAGTGTAATGATATTTCCATTGTAACCACTGTAACTGCTCTCGACCTACGAACACAAAGATACCAACAATTAAAAGCGATATATGATGATGTGAAAAAGAGAAGACAAGAAAATGAATAACTTGCATAAAATATTGAAGGTGTTTCCGAAAGGCATAAATATGTGTCATAACAACTAACATTAACCATTCAACAACCTTACCTTTCAACAACAAAAACAATCCTACAAACCTTGAGAACTTCTTGCGAATGTATCTTCATTGGTGTTGTCTTACTTAGCAAACATCAAGAAGGATCGAAGATTATTGTTAGAAGATGTGTTTGCTAAGTAAGATGCTTCCAACCAGTCATAGGTTTGATCATGAAATTCAAAACAGTCCTTTTGAAACCCCTGAAATTCTTGAGAGAAAGAACTTTCAATTAGCAAAATCAAATTATAAGGATAATCAACAAGATCAACCGATGTAGAACAACTGTCATCAGGTGTACTAATGGGAAAATGATTCATCGAGTGACGATTGTTAGGACCATTGTTATGACTAGATTGATGAATTAACATATGATATTCTTGATTCTCCATTGGTTCCCTTTTTGTCCAATTCCAGACTAGACCAATAATATGAAAGCTTGCGGAATTAAAAGCAATTCTTGGCCTTGTAAATCTGGGAAACCAATAACATGTTGAAAAAATATTGAAAGGATATATCAAATCAGATCCACAATCCATTTCAGCTTGGGGGTTTTGATCCACTAAATGATTCAACTTGAATTTTGCTCAAAAGGATTGATTGGACCAGAACAAAAAGAATTTTCTCAATGACATTCACAATGAATATTAGAAGTTGTTTGTACACCAAAACACTCAATAGATATAAATTCTTCGACAGAAGATAATCTTTGCATTGATTAGCTTCACAATTATGTGCATTCATGAAACACATACATTTAATTCCCAAGTTAGATACAAGAGGTCTAAATGAAGATGAATTCATTATAGTGGCATCCTGGATCTAATGAGAAGCCTGATCTCGAGAGATAGAAAAATTATGACGAGAAATCCCAAAATCCATCAAGAACGAGTTTGCATCCAGTAAAATAATACAATGTAAAGAGTTTTTTTAGGAAATCTAGATCTGACATGATTCGGGGGATCTTACCAGGATTGCGAGAACTTGACATAACCATCAATGAGAGTTGAAGTGCCTCGACTTCTTGACAAGTTCCAAAGCTTTGAAAAGATAGATAACAACATTTTGGGAACTAAGACAGATCACAAATTACATGGTGAAAGCTACTATCAATTAAATTAACACGATCACCATTATCAGGATGGAAACCATCTACCTCATTGGTTTGATCAGATTTTGCAACTTCAACAAATAAATTAATTAAATCATCAGATTCTTATGATCACAAATCTAGAGATGTATGGATCAAAGAAAACTCATGAGAAACCTGATTTAAAGAGTTGTCCTTATGCAAATAAGAGATGATAGAGGATGGAAAAGATGCTATATGATTTGATTGCTTTCTTCTTCATCATGGATAACCTTACTACCTTGTGTCAATTGAGAATTCAACTTATTAGATGATGAATTTGAAGAGCATGGAGTATCTTCATTGCAAGTTGATGCATTACAAAGAGTAGAGCACAAGGAATAGGGAGGCGAAGAGGAAGAAGTGTTCATAGGAGAATCTTCTTTAATCGAATTAGGTTTAAGATCTACATCTTTAGAAACAAAACTTCTTGAGAAACTGAAAGATCAGTTAGTGAACTTGGGCTTCCATCATCATATACATCAACGAAGTCATCCTCATCATAATGAAAGTTTCCAAAGACTTAAGAGTGATTAGGCAAATCGATTTCATTTGATTGGATATTGATATTAGAAGATTCAAAATCAACCAAGAATGGAGAAACACCATCTTCACATGGAGGACTTTGAAAAAGAGAAGAAAGATTGAAATATTCTTCACCTTCCTGCTCCTCTACCTCTGAAATATGACCACCTTGCACCTATTCAGATGGATTAGGGATATCAAGGGATAAGGGGTCATGATAAAGAGATGATAGAGGATGACAGGTATCCAAATTAGATTTAGGACTAAATTTATGAGTGTTAATATCTGCTTACGTAGTGGAGATATCAGTCTTCACCTTAGGCTCCATAAAACATTCCAAAGTTTCCTCCATCGAATTTGGATCATGAGAAATGGATGAAGGTTGAAGAAACAAATCAAGCATTTGATTTTCATATTTCCCAACTTCGACATCATTGCAAGGAGGCACCCACATCAGGACTTAAAATGGAGGAGGACAAGGAACAAATGGAATTGCAGGTTCCTCCTCTGAAATTAGAGGTGTCTCATGATTTATAAAAGTTGGGGCACTAAAAACATTAGGGGTTCACACTCACCATGTAAAGATATATGAACCAAATGCTCAAACTTTTGTTTAAAAAAATCCAAATATGTATCCTCCTCAAGAAACTCATAACATAGGTGAAGGAATCAATTAGAAAAATCGTAAATTGATTCACTAGGGTTCATTCTTAAGTGATTAATCCTTTTAAGGACATCCTTTCATCATATTTAACCAAATTCTAAATGAATCTCCCCAATGAAGTGTTCAAAATAATGGATGGAAGAAGCTAGTAAGGTATGACAACATCAGTTAACTCGATCTTCAAGGGTGAGCCTGAAGAAAAATATAAGAGTAATATCTTCAAAATTGATTTTATGAAATTCAAAAAAATAGAGAAAATTAGATATATGCCCGGCTATGGATATTTCATCCTCAACATCAAACTTCAATTGGGAAAAGTTATAAAGAGATTCATCAGGGATTAAAATTTGACCATTGGATCTATTGGGAAAGCACCCCAGGAGTATAATTTGGGGATGAGCCATTTAAGATAATATTTCCAAAATAGACTCAATGGGCACAACTACTCATCTGACCCTCCTTCTAGTGCCAATTGTTGATGGTGCTATAAATATGTCAACCAAGGGGGTCTCCCTGATATGAAGTCCTAATTAGGCCTCACACCATTTGGAGTAGAAGCCTCATCCAGAGTATCGAACCAAACACCATAACTCAAAGTTTTTCCTTGGAGAAGCCAAGGATAGCTCTATAAAGTCTAATGCTCCAAAAACCATTTTATTGAGTTATGAGGTTTATTTTATAACAGGAGGAATGACCATTCATATCCCCTATGACTCTTTAGTTACCCTCATGACCCTTGGACTTCTAATGTGACCTTTGGACTTCTATATGACTTCTGGACTTCTCCTAAAGAATATTTTGTCCATATATGACTATGTGACTTTTCATATTCCACATATTATGACTCTTTGACTTCCACATTTTACATTTTGTCCTTTCTTGTTGATAATTACATCATTACATCCACAACTGTTGTGGCAAGACACATGGAGACACATGACATTGTCATGGCACTAGTACAAGTCACAACTTGACAATGATGACATGGACTCCATGATGAAGTGACAATGCCAATCTATTCCCTTTATTGCTTTTTCTTCAATCTTTGTGAGAGGTTTGTTTATTACTTCATCTTCATGGAATATATACTTTGTTCTTCTTCTTCACCCACCAAGAGGATGAAAGTAGGGAGTATTCATTATGATATTGATCTTCCAACTTCTACTGTAATCTGGTGTCCCTTCATCTTCTTGTGTAATGATCGACCTATATTTACAACTTCATAAGTGTCTTGTAGTATGGTCTCCTCCTCCTTCTCTTTAATCATCATCCTATCATGAAAAGATATAGTATCTACAATTGGAAATTACTCTTGATAAGAGGACATCAGTCTGAAAATCCCTAGTCTAACATACTTCATGAAAATCACTAATGGAGTTGGAACTAGGTACTGAATTGGGAGGAAGGCTTAGGGATTGCGCAGTGCACAACTCCAAAGGCCCGGAGTGGAGGACTAAGGCTTGTGATTGCACAATGTGTAGTTTTAGAGGCATAGGAAAGAAGACTACGTAGTTGAGGAGCTCAGTGAGGCACGCTCGCCCACTGAGACTACGCAATGTGCATATCAGGAGAGATAGGGGCTAAGGGATTACACAACTCAGGAAGGCAGGGATAGGACTTGTTGCTTGCCATTGCATAATGCATAGGAGGAGACTGACAAGGAGGCTTGACTATGCAATTGTGGATGTTAAGAGGCCAGGATTGAGCAATGTGACTGCATAATGGGTAGTCCTTGGAGGTAGGAACTGCGCATTTCATAGTTCCAGGAGGCAAGGGTGCGTGTTTGAGGTTTTTCATTGCGCAATGCATAGTTCATGGAGGGCAGAGTGGTCTTCAGTCGGTTAGGTAGAAAATTTTCTCGATTTTTCTAAGTGTGGGATCGATGAAGCATATGTGAAACCAAGGTAATATTTGAACATGATCACACACTTAAAACAATCAATGACATAACATGAAACACTCGACACTCAGAAACAACATGGCCCCCTTAATGCGACGACAAAACAATACTCTCCTCCAAGTGTGACTCTTAGGATACACTTTGCAACGACAATGACGACACTAATACAACAATGCATAAAAAATTGGGAATGAGTCTAATACATGTCTATATGATAGATATGACCCATCAGTACTAAAGTATCCTCTTGAAATAGACCAGAACACCGCTTTCACAATGTGTGACACTTCCCATACCAAAAGACGACACTTACAAAAGTAAGAGAAAAGTGCAAACGACACCTAAGAAGGCTTAAATAAAGAGGATGTGACACATGCTAGAGTGAATATAACATGAAAAAGACACTTATCAAGGTGAATGTAAGCAAAAATGAGAGTCACGAATGTGAAAGCGACACTTGTGAAAACAAAGGTGCGGCAAAGCGATAGTTAAGCAAACTCACCAGTATAGAAGTACATTTGCAATCAAATTGAGGGAGACTATCAATGGAGATCGCACATTGGCTGTTGACATGTATTGCCCAGTACATTATGCTTATGGATTGCACAACCACTACCATCAGTGATTGCGCAAGCCTTACCTTTAAGGGTTACGCAATTCCTATCTAAGCTTGCATAGAAAGATGCATGTTTGTGGATTCATCGAAGACCAAACATGTGTGAACAAGTGACTTTGACACTTAGAAGAAGACTTAATACTTTGCAAAACATCAGACGACTGTGAAGTGACCATGGAATGACAAATCGCAAGATCCTTAGTAGGCTCCAAAATTCAAGTCTAAGGAAAATTTTGGAGGGTGTTTGTCACAACGACAACAAGACTCTAAGGATTCCACAATCCATATAGATAGATGATATGAACAAAAAAATCATTTGGCTGCAATAATAACTTACTTATAGGTATATCAACCTAATATTGGAAGATGTAGATAATTAGGATAGGTATATTTAATGACTAAAATCAATATTTGTTATATTAAAAGAAAGGAAGGATAGTTTGATATGGTTAATAAGCTTGTCAATGTCATATCTCCCTAGGGAAGGTTACAAGGGTCTTGCAGTGACATGGAGAATTGAACCATTTAATTAGTAGTGGAGAATGATTGGGAGATACAAGTGTCCATTTAAGTATTGTATTTTATGTGGTTATTATTAAATAATAAATTCCTTACCTAGGATAACCTACAAAGAAAAACAATCAGGGGATATGTTGATGTCTTCTATGTAAGACAAGTGACAAAACACGATTTTATCTAGTAACATTTTATACTTTTTCCAAATAGGCATGATAAAATTTTAGAGTATTAGTCATGAGGAATTATAAGAGGGAAACTCTATTAGGGAGGGGATTAAAGCATGGTATGATAATCTTTCTCCAAAAAGTATTAGAGCATTACCTTTAATAGTTGCATATGGCATTTGGATAACTAGGAATAATTGGGTATTCAAAGAAAGGGACAATCTTCCTTTGAAATGTGATATATAAGGCTTAAATATAAATAACTCTTTCAAATAGGCCAAAGTTATGAAGAATATAAGGCATACAGTAAATGAGATGATTGACAAGAATAAGCCATGGGCATATTTTTGTGGGGATTCCTAAAAGGATCCTCCCATGTGAGGGTTAAGATTAGTGATCCATTTGCTAGAGAAACATTCTATTGGGTTTAAATCTAGTCTTGGTTATGGATCCAACAAATTATATGAGCTCATGGATCTGAACCTACTTCAAACTTAGGCTCTGAAACATGGTTTTTCTCACCTATAGGTTTTGGAGATTCACTATTAGTTATAAAATAGATAAGGAATGAGTTTGCATTGAATAATTTTACCATATAGAGATATGCACTCTACTATTAGTTTTCATTTCCATCTCATGCCAACATGTATTTAGAGAATGAAACTTGTTATCATATGGCTTGTCTAAAGAGGCCCTTAATATGTTGTGAGGTGAATGGAAGATTTAGGTGGGCTAAGAGAGTACAAACATTGCAATGTCACATGCTACATTCCATTGCATTCAATTGATGTTTACTTTTGGATGATGATTTATAAGGGTTTTATTGGTGGGTGACCATATAGGGACATTGTTATGGTGATTTTTTGTAGACTTTCGATCAATAGTTTTACAAATTTTGGTAAAAAAATTTAAATCATTTTTTTTATATAGATATGGAAATGTATGGGGACCTCCGAGGATTATTTCTAACAAGGAAATGTATATGTCAACTTTGTTGGAATTAACTAAGAGTCTCTTTTTGAACGCCTATGGCATTTGATGTAATGTAGATTCTTTCTTTCTTTTTTTGTTTTTTGTTTTAATTTATTTATTTAATTTTTTATGTATTATAGTATGACCTAACACATGGCTATCTCATATAACATCCATTTCCCTCTCTCTTTGTACAGAGAGAGAGAGAGAGAGAGAGAGAGAGAGAGAGAGAGAGAGAGAGAGATGCATATCCAATAACCATTAGTAAACCCTTCCCTATATCCAATAACAATATGGCTTAACACATGGCTATCTCATATCACATCCATTCTAAAACATAGGAATAAATACTCATTCACTTTAGTTATTAACTCTTAACCAACACAATAAGACGTGGCATTATATTTCATATGAATGCATTATAGATTTAATCTAATATTTAAGTGTTCAAGGCTCCGTTCCTTTACTTTTGTGATGCCCCCTGTTATGAAACCAACTCACCAAAGAAACTAGTAGTATAGGGACTTAACACCCCCTTCCTAACCAGTGGAATTGGTGGACCTCTATTCTATCAGTTGGTTCCTGTAGGCTACTGGGTTAGGGTTAGGGAACCTTGGAGGAAATTAATCCAATAGTTTGGCAATGTTTGATGGTTAATTGAGATCTCATTGGGATTATGAGTAGGATTCTCTTTTATGGAATGATTTCCGGATAGTTTTACAATGCTTATTATTTTTACTTATTTAATTTTGAGCCCCTAGCTTTGATGGTAGGGTTACTATTTTTAGTCTTGATGGTGGGTTCAATTTCGATGACTATCTCAACATTTTATATAGTCAGGTGGTTTTAAACAAATTAATGATAATTTATTAATTAATAAAGTGAAATCAAAGATTTAACTTTAATGTTATTTTAATATCTTTAATGAAGGGACTATAAGGGTCATTTATAAAGTGAGAGGTGTTTTATTTAAAAAGAAGAAGACAAATAAAACCTTTAATTGAGAGACTAAAAATGGTTTTATTTAGTCCCACATGGCTTGATGAAGAGGGTTGAAATTGTTGGGAGAGTTATAAAAGCAAATTTGCGGAGTTCATTCATATGTGGGTTTTGATGTTTGATATTGCCATTTTCTGAAGGAGATTACTTCTTCTTGGTTTCTAAGGACGAAACCCCTTATAATAAACATTCTCCACATTATTTTTTTTTAAAGGAAAGGTTAGGATTTTTTTATTAAGAAGAAAGTCAAGTTTTTGGGCTAAAGCCCTTACATATTTCATCCAACTCCACTATAATTCTACTTTTAGGTGTCCAAAACATAAGGAGCCCATGCTTGTGGATTTTTTTCCTAAAATTATGAAAATATGCCTGTTGTATTCTTTGTAAAAGAAACCTAGATACAAATAGAACCTACATAACATCAAACAAACTAAGACAAGGAAGATAAACAAACTTAGTAATTGTCTCGACGCTCCCTCCCTTCTTCAAACAAGAGTTCATTGGTTGAACATGCTTCTCTGGATCTTAGACTTTTTGCCCCTTTTTTCATATTACATCTTCATTGGCTTCAGTCTCTGCTGACGCATGTTGAAATTCGGCGGCATACATTTCTTCCATCTTTGCCAGTTTGTAGTGCATGATTGCCAGTTCATTCCTAATTTCAATTGAGAATACTTCTATGCTCTCTCGTCTACCTCATTCCATTAATTAAAAGAACTCAACATACCTTCCATTTCTTCTAGCAACATGTCCATAAGTTAACTCATATCAACACTCTCGTTGTTGTGGGATGAAGAGCCTATATTCTCCATGGAGAGATTGCACAATTTTGAGACTTTCCCAGGAATGCAGGCTCTTAACACCAAAGCTATACTGGATCGATTCCCTTCCTTTCTCGATTTCCTCCACAAAGTGGAATGAAGACTTCACCACATTATATAATCTTGAGTAATCATAGTGCCAAACCTGTCACATCCATCTTGACTTTTGATCCCCCTCCTTTGTCACTATTAATTGCGAGACTAGATCGTCCATTTCAAATTGGCTTCAAGATATTTGTTGAGAGTGCAAATTGATATGGAGAATGAGAATAAATAACTCTAACTTGAGGCGAATTGAATGCGGATTTAGAATCACTATTCTCGGTCATTTAAAAATCCAATTGACAATGTAAGGCGAAGGGGACACTAGACATATAGATGCTAACTTAACATGAGTCACATGCCATATGTGGATGTGATTTAGACAAGAGTATCGAAGAAGAGTTTTCCAAATATGGGAAGTTAATATCACCAGAGGTCGAGTTGGGGCCTTCAAATTCCATATATTTTTTTGCACATCGATATCCTCATATTCCAACATTCTTAATCAAGTTTTAATGCCTTTAATTATTCCCTCTTTGTCATAAAAAGGGTCATGACAATGGGGAGTTTAATATAAGTCTGTTATTAAATTATAAGGACCCTTGGTACAATCTTTTCCCTTTGTTGGCTAAAGCATCTGCTATAGGATTCAAATTCCTTAGAACATGAAAAAATTCAACTTGTTTGAATCCTAGAGTTGAAGAAGAATTTGATGCCAAATAGGGAAGAGACTATTGTTATGCAGACCTTTTTCCTCTCATACTCACTAGGTTATAATCAATGGATCACCAAATACCATGATTTTCAGGATTTTATTTTGGATGGATAGCTCTAAGCCTTTCCGAAGAGCTAGATATCTTGCTTGATTATTGGTTGCAATGCCTAGCCCCAGGCATATTGAATCTTAAATGTTTCATTTGGGCAAAGGATCACCCCTCTCGCTCTCACTACTCCTGGATTTCCTTTTGAGGCTCCATAAAAAAATAGAGAGTATTCAGATTTGCTTGCATGCCAATTTCGGAAGTTCAATGGATTTTGTATAATATAGTGACTTTTCCTTCCAACTAGGTGGAGCTTGAAGGCGATAGCATGATAGGAAGGCTTACCTACCCTATTCAAGTCTTTTTAGTTGGGTTAAGATCATCCAACTCTAAATATTTACATCCACGAGATATGATAGCTTCAGACATGAGAACTAATGCATTATGAACCACTTTTGAGGGATATGGATTTTCGTATTTAAATATTATCCCATTTCTAGCTAGACATATGAACCAACAGATAAAAGAGATATGGGATTTCGAGGCCAAGGATTTCTTTTTCCATGTTACGAACATTTCTGACTAGGTCTCCAGGATTGCCTCTATATGAATTAGATTCATGTAAGCCACATGTCGGACCTCCAAGGAGAAGGAACAAATTTTTTACAGATGGGGAATTCTCTCCTTCAAAGCCATGCATAAAGGGTACCTTAATGGACCTTTAATGCTCTAATATTTTATATTTCTAACTATTAAAATATTTTGTTGAACTAGCTTAGTCCAACATAAGGTGTTGAATTTTGGAATGCCATCTCTGTGCCATATCTCCTTCCACAACTTATCCATGATTATATGGGTCATTTGTTTAACAAGGGAAGCATAACCTTGTTTGATTATATAACTATGGAGTGAACTTAGTCTCCATGTGCACTGACCTCGATTTGAACATGAGTTGGGGGCCATTCCTTTGAGGTTATGAATTAAAAATTCCCATTGCTACTGAAGATTAGGAGGAAGGTTCAAGCAAAACCAGCTAGACAAAACCCCCTTATCATTCCAATTTGCGATTTCTTTGAGCTTTTTATATCCCTTTTGTTGCGTCCAATCTACAAGTTCATTGAGCTCTTCTCGATTCCCCAATGGACCATTTGAGGTGAAGTGTCATTCTCCAAATTATTGAGAAATATAATCTAGATAATATCATGGTGATTCCACATAGAGATCACAATTGGGATGCATTGTTGGTTTGATATATATATATATATATATATATATATATATATATGTATATATATATATATGTTATATATAATGTTATATATATATATATATGTATATATATGTATATATATGTATATATATGTATATATATGTATATATATATATATATAATATATATATATATATATATATATAATATATATATATATATATATATATATATATATATATATATATATAATAATATATATATATATATATAGTCTAGAGCATATTTGAGGATATTTATGGTAGAAAAAAATAATTTTAGAGCTTGATACAGCTCCGTACTATAGTAAGAATGATACAATGTTGTTGTTACAATATTGTTGCTACAGTGACATTGCTACACTGTTTTTGTAGATTTTCAATTCAAAATAAGACACACATGTCCATATTTAATCATATGATTGAATTGTATTTTTAAAGCATTTTGGTTATCTGGGTATTGTTCATTTTGATCACACCCTGTGGTCCCAACTCAAAAAATAAATCTTAAGTTATATCAGTTGTGGGTTTTCCTAAATATTGTTATTTTTTGAGTTATTTCCTTGCTTCTAGTATTATCATTTCAAACAAATCTTCTACATATCTCTCTCTTCTATAAACACATTAAAAAAAACAAAGGTGTATGTGATAACCTCAACCAACCTCGGTGCCATTCACATAAATGCACTTAAATAACAAAAATACATCAAGTTATTATAACAAAATATGATGGAAATAATTCTTACCCAAATCCCTTTAGTACCTATGCAATATAAGCATAAATAATTCCATAAATGCATGGCTATCATAAACATTTGTGATGTTACTTGATTACTTTGTGTCTTACGGAGGGTTACCCAATCCTTTCACCAAACCTGGATTGACACTTTCTTGTCCTTGTCCTTTTCTTATAAAGCTATTATCACATACATAGTATTATCAACATATTTAACCATTCTCTCAACCTTTTTAGGCTGTACAACCTGTTGATCAAGGAGAATTTATTTATTTTATGTTTTCTCTTAACCAACCCCCTAGACACTAAGGCAGGTGAGATAATGGACAAGTCCGCCCAAAATTTAATGCCTTATTTTGTTATTGATTTTTAAAAGAATTTACAAGTTTTAGTAATCTAAGAAGGTTATTTGCCTTTGTTACCATCGAGCTCAAGGAAATCAATGTTGGTCAGGTTGTTGGTTCCCTTGGGGTGACGATGGAAAAGATGGCGGATGATAGAATTGGCACAGTCCAAATGAACTTTGAGTCGAGCAAAGCTTTGGGCTCAGGCAAAAGCACGGCTTCCCAAATCTCGAAAGATTAGGCAGGCCCAAGCGTATCAACTTGCAGAGAGGGCCACCCCTCTGAGGACGAATAAGACTACCAATTTGCCTGCCGCATAGTCGAAGGACAACCGGATCCCTCCCATGGTGATTAATCAGGTCGGTGCTCTTTGGTTTTTTGGAAATTTTGCGTGCTCAAGGTTTTTTACTTATCACCTGCCTTTCAGTAGTGATAAGCACTTTCGTCCCAAGAACAAGTCTCCATCGCGAAGGAGGCACCCTGCCAGCCCTCGGTATCTGGCCTTGTCTGCAGACTCTGGTATTTTTGAAGTTAGTATTCAGACTTATGTTTCAAATAGTGTCTCTCGGCTTATCAGTTATGATAGAGTTCCTCCAGTAACTGTTGTAATAAGGCCCCTGTTCAAATCACAATTCCATGTAAAACATTGGGGTTTCTTTTTTGATTTTTTGCTCAAGTCATGGTCAGGCTCTCTGCAGTTCTCCAATGTAACACTTAGCTGGTTTATTCTTGTAATCATGCCGGTCCTCCAAGCTCGCTCTCAAGAGGCCTGACTTCGATGTACTACATTTTTGTACCAATATAGAAGTAGACATATTCAGATAAAAAAAATAAAATCTAAGAAGGTTATTTACAAACAGATTTAAATAGAAAAGCGAAACTAAAACTTAATATTTACAAAATGATTCCTAAGATTTCGTAAATTTCTAAAATATAAATATACATATTAAAGATCAATGAATAGAAAAAAAAAACATAAGGAGCATCAAATTAATCAATGTTATAAGGCTTTTGGACCTCGAACAACTGTAGAGCTTCAGTTGTGTGAAATTTGTAAATTAAAGAGAATAAATTGCTAACAAAAATATGAAATTTTGTGAGAAATATGCACAACAAATATAGAGAAAACTAAGGTTAATTTTATTAATCAAACGTTTGTGAGTACAACATAATCAGGAGGCATATTCCTACGAAGAATCATTGACAAGATCAAATTCTAAACATTTGTAATGTAAATAAACCATATACAAAAATTTTGGAAAGAAAAATAGACGATAAAAAATCCTTTAAACACCTTCAAATGATTTGATACACTAGTAAACAACTTGTTTCTCTGTAATATTAATAGTTTTTAGCATTGGTTAAGTAGAAACCAAACCTTCAAATAGCAAATGAAATGATATAAAATCAAGTTACCTAGAATGATATGTCCAAAGGATGAGTGGAGTTCCTCATTTGACTGTATCTTCCCTTCGAAAATGATCTATTGCCACCTTTAGTTAAACTTCTTGTAACTCACAAAATATTGAAATTAGGAGGAAGGAATGAAAACTAAAAAATAATGCATACCTCTCTTTGTTTTATTCTCTCTCTTCCTTCATAGGTCCATCCCTCTTTTATTCTCCCTCAAAGTGGTTAGATAGTTGGACCTCTTTGGTAATTTATTACAGTGTATCCTCTAATCAATTTTTTATTAGAATTTGTGGGTGGGAGTTCTAAAGGGAGATTAAAAATATTAACTTTATGAATTATTATATTTAAATTTCATAGTAGGTGGGACCCTCCTATTCCATAATATAGGTCATATAATATGACTCACGAACATAAAATTTTAACCCTTAATAATATAGCCATCATACAACACATGTGCCATATAACTGAAAAATAAATTAATAATGCTGCTATAAAGTATGCATAAGCAAACATAGCCTTCATGCCTTCATTGTAAAAACAAGTCATCATCATCATCTATGCATATATATGCTCAAATAAGCATCATCGAACATAAAATATAAGCTCCTTGTGCCTCCCAAATTATACTTATCTCTCCATCTTTTATCATAATAATGATTAGTACATAGATATATCCTCAAAAGAATACATCATAAAACCACAAAAATGCCATCATAAATAAGAGTTGTAAACCATCCATATAAACATACAAAACTAACACAAGTCTATGTAAACTAGTGTTGTGAAAGTAAAATGAAATAGTAACAAAAATGAGATATAATTTATCTATGCATAAAACTCAATATGAAAATATCCATAAACTGTCATTTTGGTCTGTGAGAGGGAGAAATTTCAACCTGTTGCTCCTGCTGGTGCAAATAGGATGTGACAAAGTGAGAAGAACCATGAGATGAGTTTGATCTTGTAAACTGAGCCTTTTACTTTTCATGATTGGCAGCAGGTTAAGCAAGGATAATGATATGTTTAGAAGGTTGAGCAACATATGGAGGAGGATAGTCGGCAGGCCTAGAGGGTTGTGTTGTTGGTTGTGGCATGGGACAATACAAGAAGCAACTAATTGTAATTGATGTGACACGTGAGGCTTAGGAGGGGGTGGCAATAAATTTGTTGGCCACCCCTGAACCGAACGCAATGGTTTTGGCTGGATTATGTTTTTCCAACCATCATTAGCAAGCATTGCAAGTGGTGCAAAAATGTGAGGTGGCACTGGGATACCAATACTTGAACTATTGTGGATGGAAGGATGCGAAGGT
The DNA here is from genome assembly GCA_000404065.3 of Pinus taeda. Taxonomy (NCBI): domain Eukaryota; kingdom Viridiplantae; phylum Streptophyta; class Pinopsida; order Pinales; family Pinaceae; genus Pinus; species Pinus taeda. The sequence continues at coordinate 51,375 of APFE030419392.1, read as the reverse complement.
TGAGCAATAGGTTGGCTAATTTAGTCTAAAATGCCAGTTCGTAGCAGCTTCCTTAGTTCCTCTAAATCTCAATCAAAATATTGAACAGAAACCCTAGGCCTTCTTTCTTTCTATATTATAAAATCTCATACTATTAGAATAAACATCAAGTTACTTGCAGGTCACAATCATATAAAATATTGCAATATCAACAAATTTACTTTTACATGAGGTTTTTTTTTTAATAAAAAATAATTAGGAAAAGAAAGTTACAATGAAAAATGGATAATATCTTGATGATCACAATAACTAATCTACAATCAATAAAGAAAAGTATGCACATAAAATGATTGACATTGTGAAGATATAAAAATAATAATTTAGGCATCCTTTTGAATTTCAAAATGATAAAAATGATTGGATATAAAACAGAGCGCTCTTTTGTAATTCTACAGCGTTTTAGCAAATGATATCTCTAGTATGTCACATTAACGAACCAATAAACGAATGGACGTAATAGCCACTCTATATTTGACAATGTCAATTCATATGCATAGTTTGTAATGTGCAAACATGTGCTAATAGCCACTCTATATGTGTAATGTGAAACATAAAGGACTAATGAAATTTAGAAAGGCATAGTGCTTTTGTGCTCGAGACTTAAGTCTCAAGGGCTTGCATTGTGTGACGCAAAAATACTAAGTAGGGGAAGATGCATAGCAAGACAAACCATGCAAGGGTCTCATAGAGACATTTTTCTTTACATGCAAATATTAGCTGCATACAAGCAAGCAAAAAATAGATTCAAATTAAAAGAAGTTTTATGAACATCAAGATGTTTTTAAAAAAACATAGAAGGGATTTCAAATTCAAAGGAATAATTTAAGAGAAGTTATGAGACATTATCAAGCAATTAACAAATAGACACAAGGAAAAACAGGCTGAGGGCATTAAAAATTCATTTCAATCTATTAACCACTGGAGTAAATCATTTGTCTTCAAGAAAACCTAATAAGTCAACATGTTAAAGAACAATTACAATGTAGTCCAAGAATTCCCCTTTTCTCCTCAGCCTCCAAGAGTAGTTCAGGTAGTTTACAAAGGACAACTAAAAAATGGAAAACTAGATATTACCAATACCCTCTGAAAATTTGCAGGTAAAGTAAAAGTGGCATGGAATGAGCGAAGCTCAAGGCATAGTGGGTAGTAAATGCTGGAATAAAAGTAGATATAAAGATTATCAAATAGGAAGGTTTTGTCATGAGGAAAATCACCACATAAACGTCACATAAAATTCCACATCAACATCTGGCTCTGGTAACTGCAAATATGGATTCTCCATATAACAAAAGTTCTGAGGAGTTGGAGTTTTTATTGAATGGAGGATTGTAAGCGATTAAATGAGTGACATATTGCATCTGTGAAAGGGGGAGAGGCCAAATATATCATTAATAGGCAATATCGGGTGGGAAAAATGGCACTCGAATCAAGAAGTATTGTTGGGACATGGTTTCATGCCCATGGTCATTTTATTCAATGTAAATCATAGCTGGAAATGGTGAAATAGAGGGAGTCAATGTATTTCAATCCTTCACATAACAATTAGAAGCCACGTAATAACCCGTGTCTTATTTTACTTATTGATGGCCAATATTATCACCGATGCACCATAAATATCACATTATCACCTCATATCAATAGCTTAGAACATAGGCATATCACATTGATAATTAATTTAACTACAATGGTTAGAAACAACCTAAAAAAAAAAAAATTGCCACCCAAGCCTACAAACACAATATCGATGAAACTACATTTCGACTTTAGGAAAAATGATCAATAAAGATATTACCAAATCATGGTTTTATGAATTTTTACAATAGATCTCAGCCTCTGCCACATATTAATCAAAGTCGAGAGCCATGCTATGTCAGTTGCAAACATACCTTTCATATTTTACTACATTTAATATACATTGTCGCTACCTCGAATCACCCATTAACATGCATCTCACTCAATATAAATTTCACCCAATCCTTCGACAATATAAACAATATTTATGACCCTATAACATAGGTATTATATAGGCCATTGCCATATTTTGTTGTACATGAAGATTATAAATATGTCGTCACCAAGGAATATGTATAAAATTCTTTGTAATGGTTCAAAATATTCAACATTAAAACATATTATTTTGACCATAGTATGCATTGCAATAACTTTGATTGAGAGGACTTGTAGAATTGGCACAAGAACTTAGACATTTGACATTATAGATCATATAGGTTAGATTGTGGTCATAAAATTCTAAGCCTTACTTTTTATATGCTTTGAGGTACTGTAAAAATATGTTCTGCCTTTTTTTCTATTTGTCATATCGAAAACAAGCCCTTCGCCTTCATCCCAAATATGTGTAGGAAACTAGATCACTACTGGGGGGGGGGTGGTGAACCAGTAGTGATGGCCTTTATACCAATTTTAAATATTTTTCCACAACCTCAAATATCCATGCACATTCACAACATTAGCTCACCAAAGCATGTATGCAAGAATAAACTCAAAACATAATAACCATGAGAAATATCAACACAAGCATGCACACATAAGAACACAAGTATTTCTGGTGGAAACCCTTTCGGGAGAAAACCAACCTGCTACTGTTGTGCTGTTCAATTCTTTTATTATTCTGCTAAACAAATCGTGCATGGATTAGCTTGCGCCCATAAGCTAAAAGACTTGTCTTCCTCTATAGTATGCTGGCATATATCAATTCAAAAATTTGTTTCCCTCACGGATCTACGAATATCTATTCGTTGGAAGCTCCCATGACCAACGATCCTTACCCAACTACCATTGGATTGTCCAACTCCTATTGGATGGAGAGATTTTTTCGTACTTCCTCCACGTGAACCACGTTTCATAAATGTTTCATACTGGGCTCTCAATTCACTCAACATGAGCAACCCAACAACTACATCGTTCTGCATATAAAATCTGAAGCAAAAATTTGCCCGAAGAGGTAATTCTTCACTTCTTCTCACACCAATCTCTGTTATCTAACACACCACAAGCTGTTAATTATCTACCACCTTACAATTTTAGATTGATTACAAAAGATAAATGAGAAATATGAGATCTGAAATATATATCCATTATCATTCTAATGGAAGCAAATCGAATCTGAAATTGCAGTTGGGGTAGTTTGGAAAATGGCCACAACAAAAAATCTACGAAAATTTCATTCGAAGAACCTTAAGTTTCTCTCAATCTAGACCGAATTTTGAAAAACTTCTTATACCAAAACTAGTTTGGTCCATTTTTCACAAAACCCATGTCTCGAAATTTTGTGATACATCCTTATTTTCCTAGAAAGTCCAACACAAAACGATTGCTTCTTTATCCATCGAATTTATGAGTTGTCATGTTTGACAATTTCCTCACACAAGAGAACCAACACAAATTTTTTTCTTTTCCTCTATTATATAATTTTTTGAAATGGTTAAGTCAAATTATTCTCAACAACCAATACCTAGGGAAAATACCATGGTTATCCCAATACCATGGACACATGTACCATGGTGACCTTGAACTCAATACCATGGGTAAATACCATAGTTATGCCAATACCATGTACACCTATACCATGGTAATATCCAACTCAATACCATGGGTAAATACCTTGGTTATGTCAATACCAAGGACACATGTACTATGGTAGTCTCCAAACCAATACCATGAGAAAATACCTTGGTTATGTCAATACCAAGACTATATGCACCAAGGTAATATCATGTGCCAACTTGCTCCACACACATACCAATACCATGGTAATGCCAATACCAAGAATACTTGTACCATGGTAATACTATAATCATGCTCAATCAAATACCAAGGCAAACCATTTAACTGCCATACAAAATACCATGGGAACCATCCTTGGTAACACTATATAACTAAACAATCATATGCATTACCAATGTATAGCCAAACACCTCACCACATCTAACTTTATGCAAAACATGATCACGAGGACCATGAAATCCTTTTCTCACACTCTGTATGTAGCACCTACAAATCACAGATCCATCTGCACATATCCATGCTAGTAGACATGCCAAGGACCATCCATCACATCTCCAAGCTAGTCCAGGCTAGTAGATATGCCAAGGACCATCTACACTTCAACCATACACAAGACACCTATAGCCACCTATACACATGCATATCCAACACAACTACAACCCAAGAAACCAGGTTAACATCAATGCCAACCAACCAAAAAATTTGCAACATTGCAACACACATCAATGCCAACAATCTCCCCCTTTGGCAATGATGTCAACCGTTGCTTAAGCAATCATCTGATCAAACATCCTCACAATATTGTCACAATCCAAGTGCGAAAAAGAATCTGAATCACTTGCTACTCAAATATCATTACACATGACAAAAAAAATTGCTTTTATGTGATGATCTTAAGGTAGGGTCCCACCAACTAGTTCCATTTTTTAGTACATATATAATTTTTTTTTTAAATTTGTATTTAGTTATTGTTTAAGGGAGTAGGGAATATATTAACAATGGATTGCGATTTTTTTATTATTGACATGCGTCAACACAACCATCATCAATAATTTAATCATTACGTGTGTGTGTGTAGACAATTATTGATGATGGTTGTGTTGACGCATGTCAATAATAAAAAATTCACAATCCATTGTTAATATATTCCCTACTATATAGTGGATCATTAGCTATGATTTTCTCACAAACTAGCAATTGATAACATGTTCAAACAATTATAGTTGCATCTTTTACAATGTACATTTTAACCTCTTACAATTAATTGTTGCAAACATATGCTTAATAAAACACGAAATATGTAGTGGAAAACAAGCACATTAATACAATTTTATTTTATTTTATTTTGGAAACTTATACCAAGAAAACTAGTAAGATTTTAAATTTTTTTTTTTTTATTTGTTGTTGTTGTATAATCTCTCTCTCTCTCTCTCGATATATATATATATAATATATATATATATATATATATAATATATATATATATATATATTATATATATATATATATATATATAATATATATATTATATATATAGAAAGGAAAGAAATCAACCACCCTCTCACCCTGAGGGCTAGAGTGAGGTTGTTGATACCAAGCCAACCCATAAGTATACTCACTTAAGAGTTCACAAGGCATGTGTCCAATACAAAAATACTCATAGGCATGAATGGGGTTATCTCAGGTGGTGGGGAAGAATGGTTATTATCCTCTCCACCCAGGTTCAAATCCCCACTAGTGATATGATGAGAATTGTTGTAATGGTTTCATGCCTTGTGAACACTTAACTGAGTATAATTGTGGGTTGGCCTGGTACCAACAACCTCACTCTAGCCCTCGGGCTGAGAAGGGAAGCTTGATTTATTCCCTTAGATGTGTGTGTGTGTATATATATATATATATATATATATATATATATATATATATATATATATAGAGAGAGAGAGAGAGAGAGAGAGAGAGAGAGAGATCCATGAATTTCCAATCCATTTACCCTATATTATATTACAACCATAGTTCATTAACGACAAAACCATGGGAAAAACCAACATGTGCCACAAAACCTCTTTTAGCAAAACAGTGTGTTGAAAAGCACCAAAAATGGAAGCAAAGAGAGAGAGAGAGAGAGAGAGAGAGAGAGAGATCCATGAATTGCCAATCCATTTACCCTAGATTAGATTACAACCATAGTTCATTAACCAAAACGACAAAACAATGGGAAAAACCAACATGTGCCACAAAACCTCTTTTAGCCAAACAGTGTGTTGGAAAACACCAAAAATGGATGCAAAGACCATTTTTTTCTTCTTTTCTTTTTAAGGGGAACCACCCCCACAAAAGGGGGCTTCCACCCCCCTATGACTCCCCCACTACCCTTAGCACATTGTAAAAATCTTAGAGATAGTTGTGCAAAGAATATAACACATACACAACATTCACCCACTTGTTGTTTTCTTTACACAAAGGGGGCTTCAAGAGTACATGATCAACAATCCAGGATAATAACACATAGCCAACATTCTCCCAATTATTGTTTTCTTTGCACATGGGGGGTTTCAAGAGTACATGATCAACAACCAAGGTAATAATGGTAATTATTTCTATATACCAAGAGAATTTCTTAGTGCTCGCATATTTTTCAACGAATATGCAACATTTTTCAAAGTGTCTACCTTCACCAACAACACCTTTTCTTCAAGCATATCTTTCACAAAGCAATACTGAACATCAGTATGCTTTGTCTTTGAATGATAAGTTGGGTTATTCGTTAGGAAGATTGCACTTTGACTATCACAATCTATCCTTACAACTCATTGTACCAACCTAATACCTGCACAAATATTTATAACCATATTGCCTCCTTTCTTGTATGAGTGGCTTCCATGTATTCAACTTTTGTGGTTTGAGAGTGCAACTATAGACTATCTTTTGCTCATCCAATTGATTGCTCCTCAAAACAAGGTAAACACAAACCCACTTGTAGATCTTCTATGATCCAAATCTCTAGCCTAGTCTGCATCAACAAGGCCATGCATTTCCAATACTATATCCAATCCTGGTCTCACTTGTTAGCACATCCCATAGCCAATGGTGCCATGCAAATACCCAAAAACCCTCTTTACTGTTGTTTAATGCTCCTTTCCTAGTTTTGACATATACCTACTAAATACTTCCCACTTTATGTGCAATTTCTAGTATAGTATAGACTGTTTCTTACATGAAGCTTCCTATTGCATTGGCACATGGAACACAAAACATGTCCTCTTCCTCTTCTTGTGCCTTGTGATATAGATTTGCAAATAAATTTACACCTACATGAATAAGAGCCTTTACCATTTCACGTCCTTGTATATTAAACGTCTACAATATTGTCTTGACATACTTCCTCTAACTTAATTGGAGTTTCTTGTTTACCTGATCTCTTTTAATTTCCATGCATAAAATAAAATTTGCAGCATTGAGATCCTTCATGTCAAATTTAGAGGACAACTGAGTTTTCACTTCCTGGATAATTTTCCTATTATTTCCATTCAAAAATATATCATCCACATATTATACCAAATAAATGACACGATCACCAACTAATTTCAAATACACATAGTGATCCACTTTGCTCCTTGTGAAGCCAAGCCCCAATATATAAATATCAATTTTTTTATACCATATTCTTGATTACTGTTTTAATTCATACAGGGACTTTTTCAACATGCATACTAGCTATTTCTCTCCTTTCATGGCGAATCCTTTTAGCTGCTTCATGTATATTTCTTCTTCCAGATCTCCAAGTAGGGATGTTTTCTTCATGTCCATCTATTCTACTTCAAGATGAAAAGTAGCAATAATAGATAAAATAAATCAAATAGAAGTTAACTTGACAACAAGAGAAAAATATCACCAAAGCCAATTTCATCTACTTGTGAATAACCCTTTGCTACTAACTAATGGGCCTCCCGATTAGGTAAAACACCAGGCCCATCTAACCTCTCTTAGGAACATAAAGGTTGTATTAGACCTTCCTTTTTTCACCTAATAACATTTTCTTAGCTTAAATGAGTTCTTAGGAGGGTTAACATGTTTTTTCATGATTTATGTGCCTAACATTGTTATTATGTTGAACATTAAGAGGATTTTGCACATATTACAAGGAGATCTAGCTAGAGAGGTTCATGGGGCCTAGGCCCTACTATATAAGGTTCATACACAGTTGGCCTAGGACAATAAATATTGCTTCTTGTTGTTGTGAGCTAACCCAAGGTACATGATCCAATTTTCTAGGGATTTTGGAGGGAAAGTAGTCTTATTTTCAAAGAGTATTCCCCTCACTCATTTATATAAATAGAGGGCTTGAGTAGCCCATTAGGGAATTAGTAAAAGTAAGAGAATACCAATGTAGAGCATCAAGAAGTATAGTTTTCAAGTTTTGCAACTTTTTACCATGTACAATAAATTCTTCAAGTAATGAAAGTCATCTTTGGTTTTAGTTCTTAGTCTTCTTCTCCTTCAGGGTTCTGAGATTCCATGGGTTAGGGCCCACCCCAAGTGCTCAAAATCCCTTCTCTACCATTATTCTTTATGGATTTGTTCATTTCTGCAGTTTATTTCTAAATGTTACTTTTATGCATGGTTACTTAGCTTGTTTTTTAACGGTCTTGTCTTGCACAATATGTGAGCATTAGATGATAGCATTATTAGTGGTTATATTGTTCAAGTAACATTATTGTTTATGCATTTAATTTCACTTTGATTGCTATTGTTTATTTGCTTTCCATCATTTGTTGTTTCGTAGTGTTTGTAGAGTCCCTTATTTTGTAGCTACGAGAAACCCTACAATCGTGTATCTTGCTAGATAAACCCTTCTACCACCGATGTGATGACTTGCAAATGAATGCCTTATCATTTATTATTGCTTCCTTAGCTTATTATGCTTTTCAACCTTGCCTTTAACACATTTTTCTACTAACTGGAATATCTCTTGTAGAAAAATAGAGACTCTTATTGTGGTTTATGATTTGCTTCTGAAATTTTCTTAGCTTTGTATCCAACTCATGATCCACCTTCTTTGATGTGTTACAACGTCCCTAAAATGAAATTTGGAAGTAGAGAGACCAAGTAGATGCCTTGACCTAGATTGTTGTAGAAATTTCTTCTTTCGTGCATAATTAGGGTTTACTGCTTGCAAGCTTTTACTTCAATAGTGTGTTTGGTTCCCTTACATGGTAGAATATACATGCTTTCATTTCAATACAGTTAATATGGTTTTCCTTCATTCATTTATATTAGCATATGTTTTCTTGTTGTCTTTTATTTCCTATAATTTCATTTTTTTCCTACAACATAGAACAATTAGAATGTTCTATGTATAACTAGATTCCATCTCAATACTTCCACCTGTATAAAAGTCAACAAAACAAAGAGATTGTTCTTACTGCACATATAGTGCCAACCCCTCTTAATTTTTTATGAACCTTTATTTGAAAATTAAAGCTGAGACCCTTAGGAGTCGCAACATTGTTGTTGCAATACTAAGGGCCATCACTAACCAAGCTTTGTATTTATCCACATTTCCTTTTGCAGTCAATTTATTCTTAAAAACCCATTTTTGTTGCTCCTAGAGAAAACACCCAGGTTGAGGAGAAGGGTTAGTGCCTAGGACATCTTAGTGTATGTTGAAGATAGATCAGTGTTTCTCAAGAGATAAATGTAAAATGAGTTAATTCTGGTTCAATTACCCTACTCAGAGGCATGTTCAATATACATGAAAATATTATATCATTACTAAGAGTAAATGTTCAGATATGGTGGCCTACACACAAAGAATGCAGCTTGATTGCTCATTGCAGTAAAGGTGTAAATAAGAAATATAAGGAAGAAACCCAGTGCAGAAGGCTGGACAGACACAAAATCCTATGCACTAAATCCCCTTGGAATCATGAAAATATAAAGGAAATGAGGTGCATATATTATGGGGCGTGTTTTAAGGATTTCAACTCAATATCTCACAGGTAGTGTTAGCTTCCTATACCAATAGGCTTCATCTTTCATGATTGACTGGGGAAGTGCCAAATATGTTCATCCTTTTTATGCTGCAAAGGTTCCATATATTGATGAATCTTCACTATGTATAGGTGGTTAACTCTTGCCACAATTGATGATTAGCTAGACAGCTTAATCCTGGCTAGATCATGTTTGAATTTCACTTGTCTTAGAATAGAGAATAAAGGTATGCACAAACAGTTTAAGCTTGGCAGACAAGTAGTCAGGTAGAGAAGCAAAGGGTCTCAACAGCTTAATCTGAGCCCTGGAAGAAATAAGGGTTGACTTAGATAGGAGGGCAGCTAAAAGAAAAGAGAAGAATCAGGGTTTTCCAGTTCAAGTGCACCCAATGAGAATGAAGAAAAAAATGCTAGGTATACTAGATTGGGTAGGCAGTTTTGATGGTATAGAAGCATGGTTTGTGGGCAATTGGCTCCTTGGGAACAAGTTGTCATCTCATAAAATCATAAGGTACCATGGCAAGGTGGCTACAAGACAAATGGAGCATGACTAATTCCCTTCCCCATTTTTCCAAGAAACACTTACTAACATTCCCCACAAAGGGTAATGAGATCTGCTCATTACCTTTACTCCACTTCATCCCATGGCAAACCTAAGTGAAAAGACGTTTTACCTAGGCAAAACAAGCCACATTTCTTGCGTAAAAAGTCTTTATTCCATCTCACCAAAGTTTCCTAAACTTCCCCATTTGTCATCCTTTCCTTTCCCCTTGGCCTAAGTTTGCACTCTATAAAACTTAGCCTAAGCCATACAAACCCATCCCCCACAATCATATTAACCTACTAACCTTATTATATAACTCCTATGTATAGCTTCCCCCCCCCCTTAGTATATAAATACATGGAAAAACCCCAAAAAAATAAATACCCCGACCCTTGGCTAACTATAGCCATATTTTAAATTTTCTTTAGGGAGTTATTAGCCCACCAGGGGCCAATAACAACCCTCCACGTGCCCATCGGGACTTATTTGGCCTCTGGCTAAATAAATAGCCAAAACCCCGCATTTTTGCCCAAAAGACCCACTTTTCCAAAGTCCGCAAATACACAGAGAAAAACCTTACAAAATCAGAAAAATTAAAGCGGGTCCGCCGCCGCTAAATGACCGCCAGCTTTATCACCTGCCAACCGTCCGATCGCCGCTCCCAGATCCGATGGTAGTCGGCGATTTCGGAAGCCCCAACTTGCCGAACAATAGCGTCTGGGGGATGGGTGGTATTTCCGCCGTACTGAGGACGCGTGTCAAGCGCCCGGTGTGTTCGGAGCCCCCTCCCCCGAAACTGCTTTCTCCCAAAAGCGGTGCGATAATACCGCTTACCACCCGCTCCATCCCTGCTGATGTCATGCCCATGTCACTTGATGACATCACCTGATGATGTCACCCGCCACGTCATATGCCACGTCACCTGCGAGGTCAGTGTATGTACCCTACTAAACGAAAAAAATGATGTCATGTTGACGTCATCCCAAAAAAGCGCCCCTAACCCGCCAAAGTCAAAATTTTCGGGTAAAAAGGGTAAAAGTGTTTGTTTTTACCCATTCTCTGTTTATTTCCTGTACGCACCTGTGCATGTGAATTACGTGCAAAACACCATCTTCGACCGTTCAAGTCTACCAACTAGCAAGTATATTGCACAGCTCGGCCCCTCGACCCATCTGGTCGCCTGCAAGTCGCCCATTTCACCGAGAAAACAGGTATTTACCAGCAATTCGCTCTCGACCCTATTTTCCATTAGTTCCTTGTAAAAATTAGCACCAGCACTCATAATTTAAAGGAAAAAAACACTGTGTAGCTGCCCAAAAATCCCCCATAAGCCTCTGAGCTGCCAAATTCACTGTAAATCCACACAGTCATCTAAAATTGAGCTCGTTCAGCCCTGTAAACTCTCCAAAGAACCCCCAAAGCCGTCTTTGCCCACAATTGAAGTCCATTGTACCAAAAAAAAACCCATAGCTCCTGCTTCTCTAGCTAACATCAATCCACAGAACTGAATTGAGGCCAACAAACCAGTTCTAACGGTGAAAATCCCGGAGAAATCCACAAAGCCATCATCCTGCCCATTTTTACTTGCACAGAGTCAAAAATTCCAATTCTAAAAGCAATAGAGCTAAGCCATGGAAGGTCCAGTGGCCTTAAACATCACTCCCCTCAATGCACCCCACAAAGAGTTAGAACATTTGCCCTTGGCTGATAGAGATTACCTAATCCAAGACCTTGTAGGCTTCCAAAACCATCTTCAAGTAGTCTGTGAGCTCAGAAATAGTTACTTAAATCAAGATTATATCTGTGGCATTTGGGAATCAAATCTACCCAGATACTACCTCCCCTCTGTGAATATATTCCCTGAGATCATTCACCTCCGTTGTGAGAACTATGAGCCAACAAACAGAGCAGTTAAAATTCCATCTGGGACTACTCTTTTTTACATCACTCCTGACTCTATCAATCAGATGCTGAACTTCAAACCAACCCACCTCCAGTTTCCTCTTACTATGAAGTACTCGCTGGATGAAGGTCCCAAACTCTCCAGCTCATAGATAACCAGAATTGCCAAAGTGTTCACGAGACCAGATACCCAGCCCAAGGAGCCACCTCCTTTTCACTATGCCTGCTTCACTGAAATGGGTATATTAGTGGTTGATAGGATATCTTTTGTGTTGTGGTTTAAGACAAGTGAGCACATTGATGAAACCATATTGGTTATGATGTCTATTTTTACCCTAGGGAAGCCCCCTGCTGTCAAGTGTAATTATGCCAAGTTTATTGCCAATAAGATGCATGACCAATTGTTGAGGCTAGACAGGGAGGGAATCTTCAAATATTCTTCTTATATCTATCATCTATTTTTATATTACCAGCCAGATATCTTCCAATTCCCCATTAGAAAATTGGACCATAAAGGGGAAAGGAGGTCTGTTGTTTTTTGGACCCCAATCTTTCATGATGTTTGCAACTCTCCCTACTCTTATTGTGAGTTTGTTGATCTATTTGTATACCCAGTCTCTTCCCTCTTGATGAGGACTCCTCCTCCCAGACTGACACATGATATGCAAAAAATACTACAACTCTCCAAGAACTATAAAATAGGTGACTGGTACTTCTACCAGAATCACACTATTCTGAGGATATATGGCTGTGAGCTATGCCCCTACAGGCTGCCCAGATATGTGCCAATGAGACTGTTTTCCTTGGAATATTTCAGGCAATTCATCAACTCAGATCTGAGTCACTTCCATAGCACAAAGAAAAAGGTCCGATTGAAACTCAGAGACCAATTAGGCCCCTTTGTTATGAACAAGAAAGAGGGATGGAAGAATGCTGGTGAACTATTGGGTCAAACATTCAGACTCAAGAGAAGATTTTGGTGGGTACCCTATGACCCATGTGGCTTTATCAATGCAAGAAGGGTAAAATATAGGCTAGCACCCTATGAACACTGCAACATCCCTGACATAGAAAAGTATGCCAACCAAGATGAGTGGTTGGAGAGCACACTAGTTGAAGAGTTAACTGAGGAAGAAAAGGTGGAACAAACCATGAAAGATTTGTAAAAAACTCTTGACTTGGAATCTTTTGGGCAGGTGTCTTTCAAAAAGCCACAACAAACGAGGGAGAGCTCATCAACTGCCACAACTGCACAACAGGTTGCCCAGGAAAGGACTACACCAACAATAGGGACATCAAAGGGCAAGGAGTTGGTAGTGGCAAAATAAGAAATCATGGAAGAACAACCTACTACCTCAAAGGAACACAGTCAAGGGAAAGCCCCTTCACTACAAACACAAGCAACAGAGGTACCATCACTGCAGACTCCTCTTCCTGAGGAGAGAAGTAAGAAAAGGGACCGAGAAGAGACCACACCTGCAAGTGGGTCAACAGGTCAGCAAGAGACCAAGAGGCAAATGGTAGATCCTCCTGAAGAGGACACTGTGGAAGACATTACTAAAAGCCCAAGAGGAGGGAGGGCCATTAGTCAACAGACTTCTGCTAGCTCTCACAGACAAGAAGGAGGGAGGCAGCATGGAATGGAAGTCTCCTCCTCAAGGTCACAAGCAAAGAAACCATCAGACATCAAGCAGCCATTCGTAGATATTAAAGCTCAAAATGAGTCATTAAGGATTCAGTTGTATGACCAGTTCCTTAAGATGACACCCTCCAAATAGCATAGACTAATGGAAGCCTATGACATCAAGGAGGAGAAAATGATTTTAAGTCATTTCAAGCCCAAAGTTCTGCAGCCACAGTCTGCAGCTGACTACATAAGGACCAATTTATAGGTCCTTGCCAAGGACATCCACCCAATGGATCAAATCGAATTGCACAAACAAACAGGTGAAATGGTCTATGCCACACTGGCAGACAAAGCAATGCTAGCCCACCAATTAAAAGAGTCATTAAGTAGTACATCTGCTCAATTGGATTTAGAGAAGATCTCTTCTCTGGCCAAAGACAACCGAATAAAGACTTTGGAGGAAATAATTGTTGAGTTGGGACATGATCCCAAGGATGCCAAGGGCATCAAAGCATTGATCAAAAAGAAAGAGGAAGATATTGATGCCCTTAGAAAGCAATTGAAGCTGCCTATCACCATGCATCCCCAAACAATAGAGCTAGCACAAGAAAAAGTAGAAGAGGATGTCATGGATTTATTGATGAGAATGAACCAAAGGCTAATGTAGACAGAGCAAGAGCTGGAGAAAGCATTGCAAACTAAGCAGGGAGAGTTGACATCCCAACCACCCCAAACAACTCCAACAATTGTCTCTGCTCCCCCCACAGACACAGCAACAATTCCTCCGACTGAGCCACCATCGACAACAGGTACAGTGATCACAGATGCTACAACAGCAACAACAACAGAGCCTAAAACCAACATGAAAATGGAGGAAATGATGAAGGCAGTGAAAGAGCTATAAGCTCAAATGTCATAGCTCAAAGAGACAAAAGAAAAGTTAGCCAAGCTAGAAGTGAGCTATGACAAATAAAAAATAACATTGGCAGAGAAGACTAGAGAGGTGAAGGCCCTGGAGAACAAGGTGAAAACATTGGAAAAGGATCTCACCTTGCATAAACCTCTGGCAGATATTAAAATGATTTTGTGGACCAAGATTGGCCAGTCCATTACTAACCAATGGAGATCAATTCAGACGATGTATGAACAAATGGAATTAATAGACAGGGCACAAGAACAAATACAAAGGGCCTGGGCATCATTAGGAAATATGCCTGAGCAGGCCAATGCACTCATCCATTTTTTGAACACCAATACTAAGGAACAATTAGCAGCTTTAGAGATCAACGACAGGATAGGCACCATTTTGACAATAAAGAAGGTGCTAACAATGAGAACTCTTATACAGACTCTGGAAAGAAGGTGTCAAGAGATGCATATGGATATTAATGCCTTCACAGAGAAATTGAGAAACTTGTAGCAAAAGGGTCTACCCAGTTTAGTAACAAGCAATCAAAAACTGTTATCACATCAGCAATATGCTCATCGGGGGAACATGTATGTGACAAATCAGACCACTGCATCATCCAGTAGCTCAGAATACACAAGACCTCCTTCCAGACAGAGCTTGTATGACAAACTGGAGAATTTGTTTTTAATAGAACATGAAATAAATCATATGTTTGAAGTCAAGCCTAATTTTTACAGGTATACTAAGGCTGATGAGATACTAGTAAAGATACAAAGACATCAGTTGCCCATAGAACACTGGTGCAAAGTATGCTGGAAGTTTTGCCTAAGTAAATTCAGATCCTTTTTGCCTATGTACACCTGGTCAAAAAGCAAGACACGTGGCAGATATAAAGGAAGGAGCTCAAGCCAGGATCAGGACACATTAAAGATGAATCTAGAGCAGGTAACAGATCAGGACAACAATGCAGGAAAGCAAAGCAAGGACATAACTGCCAGCCGAATTCCTGGGTGAAAAGTATAAAATATCTTATCAGTAAAGCAACCAACACAGCCACAATAACTCCTGCCTTCATTGCTGCATTTATTTCTCTGACAAAGTAGTTGAAGGAAGTTATTGCTCCTTATCTTATCCTCAAGATATTTTGTAAACTCTCTTTTATATAAATACCCCCCCAAAGAATGTATTTGGGGTTGGTGATTCTCCCATTTGAACTGCGCTGTAACTCAGATATTTATTAATACAAAGGGCGTTGAAATGCATTGCTGCTGGACCTTCTGACTGTGGATGTGATGATTCTGGACTCTACTACAGAATTCTTGTGTCTTTCTTTGGCTCAATAAGTTATTCTAACTGTGTTTTTGTGTTTTCTATGTTTGCAAATTTCATATATGTTTCATAATCTTAATAACAGGAAAAAAGAATAGCCCATAACTTGTTTAAAATACACTCTGTGTTCAATTCCTGCTGTTATCTATGTTTTCTTCACAATTAGCATGAATAGAGATTCTTAAATGATTCTATTTCTACTAATTCCTTCATTCTGAACATTGTCAAGGAATTCTTCACTGCTCCTTGAAAATATTCAAGCACCTTCCCTCTGCCACCATGATAAAGGATCCTTGATTGCCCTTTATCTCCTGGCTTACATCCCATCAATCACTGGCTTTTAATATTGTTCCAAACTGATTATCTTGCTCCGTAGTATTGCCTCTCATCACATAAACACACTCAACAATCCATCCTTTTAGACTCCATTGCCCAATGGAATTAACTCTATGAGACCTACATCCTACCTCTGTTTGAAATCATCATCCAAACCTATTTGAAACAAACCTCTGCTCATCATAACTAGCATAAAACTTCAACTAAACAAAGTTAAATCATATAGAGAGAGCCCTCTCTAGGTGCAGTTTGGCTAGAAATTGCATCTAAAAGATTGGTTAGTGGTTACCTCGGTCGTATTCCCTTTTTCAACAAGTTTTGGGGAACAACTTGAGTGATAACAGGTACTATCTACTATATCATAACATAGGTAAATATGCAATCCCACAGGTACCAT
Source organism: Pinus taeda (assembly GCA_000404065.3). Classification (NCBI taxonomy): domain Eukaryota; kingdom Viridiplantae; phylum Streptophyta; class Pinopsida; order Pinales; family Pinaceae; genus Pinus; species Pinus taeda. The sequence goes on along the minus strand of APFE030419392.1, from coordinate 34,773 downwards.
CTACTATCACATAACATAGGCAAATCTATAATCTCACAGGTACCGTCTGCTATCACATAACATTGATAAAAATGGAATCTAACAAGTACCATCTGCTACAACATAACATAAGTAAATATATGAATTAAGAGTGAATCTAACAGCTACAATTACACAATTTCTGAAGAATAAAAATACACATGAAATGACACACAAAGGTAGAACACATACTACATAACCCAATGCTCGGAATCACTAGGAACTTCAGTAATGTACAAGAATGAAATACATGTCACAGGCCCAAACTTGTGAAATTTGTAAAACAATTACAACCTCTAGAATGGGAAAATCGAACCCCTAGAATCAGAAAATCCAGAACGCTTACTATTGAGCATGCAAATGGCCTAGTTTTTCTAATGATTACCTAAAAAATTTTGATTGTTTATTGAAATGAAATATTTAGAAAACATGAAAAACATGAGGTGTCATAATTGACTAAAAAAAAATATCCATTTTTGATTCCTATGTTTTCCTAACATGGACTCAGGCTCCATTATCTAGGGTCATGGTGGGTTGATGATCTGGCTACGCCTCTACTATTGTATTCCTCCCATGGTTACCTGCCAATTCACCTGTCGTTTTCTCCGTATAACTACTTAAATTACCCATTTTTTGGAGCTGGCCCTTCTTATATGGCATTACCTTTCACCCATCGAGATTAAAATCCATGGTGGGTGGATGTGGTTTGGTGTGGTGGTGTTGGAGGTGCTTTTCACTAGCTCATCACTAAATGGGGCCGAGCACAGAATGGGTGACAAAGTACACAGTTGAAACAAATTAATATTTGAACACTAACGACACACAAGTGGTGACTATATAAGCGGGGAGTATGGTGGCATGTGAAGTGGATGGGAGACACGGGGTTGGACGAAAAGTGGAAGGCGGAGGTTGTTGACCCCGCAAAAATCATTCTCTCTTGTTGACACCATTGCTTTGTTGGTGCATTAGTGGCAGGTGTGGTCCCCCTACTCTGGTGGGGTGAATGAACAAGATCGGGAGTGAGGCTTGACCTCCCCCGGAATCGATCCTTGTCATTGATAAACTATTTATGCTTGTTGAATTTGAATTTTTTGGGTCTAGCGTTGACTTATCCCCTGCGCTAGTTTACGTCTTGAAGTGTCTTCCGGGACTTAGTGGCCATAGATTTGATGGTGATCCTCTCGTTATTTTCTCATATGTTAGTTTTCTCCATTCAATGTGGAAGTAGACCCCTTCTGCTTAACCTTAACCTATTTTCCATCATAAGATTGGTCTCCGCAACCGCAACATAAGTTATTGGGCGCTTAGCCCTTTTGAGCCCTACGTGAGCCTTATTCTTTTGTTAAATGGCTTTTTGTCGTTGTTCATAACTACTCCACTAGAACCCGTGCTTGGGGTTAAGGCTGGAGCCACCTTTAACCCGATGCATCCCCTTTGCGCCATACTACTAATCTTCCGAGCTCCACCTACTAGAATGAGATGGCCGGAAGGGTCCTCCCGACCCTCTGTTTACTGGCTGTCACTCTATCCTCTGCCACTTTGTCCTGGTACCAATATCCTGACACTTTTCTTTGGGTGCTAACTTTAATCCATAGGGGTATACTTCTGAGATATCACAGTATAGTGGGCTCCACCTGCTCTTTTCCATCTTGACACTACAAATCTTGCATCGTTATTGAAATCTCTAGGGTGAACCCTCTCGGGTATGACCACCAGGATGATGTCATCCTAAACCTCCTCTCCCAACGCTTAACATTGCATGCTCCTAGCATTCTACTGGGGTAACTCTATTGGGTGGACCTCGCCTGCTCAGAACATTTGGATGCTTTATTTATTTCACTCTTAACACTCCACCAGGGTAAACCCGTTGGGTGGGCTCCACTAGTGACCAATAAAGTTGTTTTCTGCTACTAATGTGTTTTCCATGTCTTCCTAGAGCTTCATGTAAAGTCTTTGCCAGCCTTTCCATCGAGTTTGGCACTTAAGCCAAGTTTGGCTACGCGACAAAGGCTCACCCAAACACCTTTCATCTCTGTAATGCTTTGACTTGTGGTCACCATCTTTCACTGCTCTATCTCATGATTTGGGAGGCAATTTTCAAACTTTTGCACACCAATGGAAATCTCTTCCAGAGAACTTTCAGGCTGAATGAGTCTGATGTGGTCTTTGAGCTCATCTTCTACCAGAAAAATGGCTTCAAACTATGTCATTCTTTGCACTAGTTCTCCTAATATCCTCTTCAAATCCTCCCCTGAATATGCCTCGACCTTGCTTTGATTTTTAATCCCATTTTTTTTTTTTTTTTTGGGAGTTCACAATCCCTCCCTGCATATAAGAACAAATATCCTCTACTATATGAAAGAATAAAAGGGAGGATGAGAAAGGTACAACATTGGCTCTAACTGGTGACAATGCCTTGAAAGCAATGCGTTGAGAACCTACAAACTAGTAGCCTTCACCATTGGGCATGGAGTCAAAAATATATTGAATTTGTAAAACCAATAAATATCCCTAGAAGCTTATTTGTTGGGAGTCCTCTCCTCATAAAAAATTAAATGCAAAACCATAACTTCTAAAAACTCGAAATTAAATGCTCACCTAGTGAGCTTATTTATGTAAATCTCCTACTTATGTACATGGCTCAATTTACTCAAGTGAAGTTAGCCTTCCAATGATACCACCTCAACGTCTGCGCGTTGGACCTTATGCCTTTGTGCTACTGGAATGAAGAAATCAAAACAGGCATGCACCATGTGAAATTTTCAGGTAAAACCTTTAATACATAACCCATAATTGAGACTTGTTGCTGACCAAATAAAGATGCCATATAGTCAGCTACTGGATCATAGAATCGATGAGAAAAATTTACACCTGCCTCCCTTTCTTGAACAATTTCCATACATGAATCCTTCTGCAAAAGGCAAACATAAACACTGTTTGGCTCTTCAACTTTGGGATTTTCTTGAAGAGGCTGTTGCTGGTCATTTTCTTGCCATTTTTCCATAAGCAAATGTTTTTGAGAATATACGACAATCTCATCCTCCCGAGAAGAAGAAACTATATTTATCTGTTGGAAATCATTTTCTTCTTGTGGTTGTCTTTGGCATATACTAATACCTTGTTCTCCATCTGAAGGATGTAAATCATAAACTGAAGCCTCTCTCTTGACCCCACTATTAACTTCCTCTTTTTGTATATCTTCCCGAGACTAGGACTATTGTGGTTCTGCAATTCCCAACTTCCCATTTGATTCATACAAATTATATAAAGGAGAATCATCAAATTCAAGAAAATAAGCTCTCTGATGGTTTGTTTGCAGCTTAGCAAAGTCTCCTTCTTCCTTCTCTTGATTGTTTGGCAATGCTTCTTAATTTGGGTTCATGTTTTCTTGGATCTAAGCTCCACAAATATCTTCTACAACATCATTAGTCTTGGAAAGATTTTCAACATTAAAATGTTCACAACAATCTTCAAACAAAGAATCTGGTAAAAATAAACATTTGCAAAAATATCTAAATGCTATGTGAAAGCTCTTCAAATAAGATATGTTTCAACGAGGTAGGATTTTTACCAAACCCTAGCTTATATATTGAAAGAATACATGAACAACTTCATTTTCACATCTTCATGAACAATGTCCTGTTGCTCCATGCATTCATGAAAGTCCTTAGGGTGTTGGGTTGGGCTTCCATTGAATCTAGGGAGAATAGTTATACCATTCTTGAAATGGAGGAATACGATGAGGGTAACCAACAACAAATTAAAAATCTAGTGGGCCAAATTTGTTGGCCAAGAATGTAGGAAGAGCCATTTTGAAACCCCTTTAGGTGAGAGATCTCAAACCACACTTCATTTTCTCATTAGACAAAGGAATGCACAAATTTCTACCCAAGGAAATATATTCTAATTCGTCCCCAACAACGACACCAGAAGATGTTGTCGCCCCTAGAGACAACCCACAAGTTTAGGAGAAGGGTTAATGCCTAGGACATATTAGTGTCTCTTGAATATATATCACTGGTTCTTAAGAGATAAATGTAAAATGAGATAAGTCTGGTTCAATTAACATACTCAGAGGCAAGTTCAATATACATGAAAACAATATATCATTCCCAAGAGTAAATGTTCAGATCTGGTGACCTACACACGGAGAATTCAGCTTGATTGGTCGTTGCAATAAAGGTGGAAAGAAGAAATATAAGGAAGAAACCCAGTGCAAAGGGTTGGACAGACACAAAATCCTATGCACTAAATCCCAGTAAAATCATGAAAAGATAAAGGAAATGAGGTGCAAAAATTATGGAACGCGTTTTAAGGCTTTCAACTCAATATCTCATAGGTACTATCTACTATATCATAACATAGGTAAATATGCAATCTCACAGGTATCGTTGACAATCACATATCATAGATAAATTTTCAATCTCACAGGTATCATCTGCTACAACATAACATAAGTAAATATGTGACTTAATAGTGAATGTAGCAGCTACAAATTACATAATTTATGAATAATAAAAATACACATGAAATGACACACAAAGGCAGCACACATACTACATAACCCAATGCTCGAAATCACGTGAACTTATTCATTAATCCACATGAATGAAATACATGTCACAGACCCAAACTTGAGAAATTTGCAAAACAATCACAACCTATGAAACAAGAAAATCAAACCTCTGAAACTAGAAAATCCAAAACCCTTACTACTAAGTTTCTCTTCCCTTTTATAGGGAGATAGTCCCAACAAATAGTTACAAAAATATCCTGAATGCTACAACTGTTTGAACTGCCTAGCTAACTGAGCATGTGAATGGCCTAGCTGTTAAAATGATTACCTAACAGATTTAGGTTCCTTCTTGAAACGAAATATTTACAAAACATGGAAAACATGAGGTGTCATAATTGACACAACAAAATATCTCCATTGTCAATTCCTCTAATTTCCTAAGTTGGACTCAGGCTCCATTATCTAGGTTCGTGGTGGGTTGATGATCTAGCCACGCCTCTCCCATTGTATTACTCCCATGGTTACCTACCAATTCACCTATCAATTTCTCCCTCTAACTGCTTAAATTGCCCCTTTTTTTGAGCTGTCCCTTCTTGTATGGTGTTAGCTTTCACCCATCGAGATTAAAATCCATGGTGAGCGGATGTGGTTTGGTGTGGTGGTGTTGGAGGTGCTATGCACTAGCTGATGGCGGAACAGGGCCGAGCCATTAGAGAACTTTTGAGGTCTAAAAAGGGCCTCCTAAGAAAAATGTACAACCAAAATAAACTTTATAAGAACCAATAGGATTCAAGATGATGATTTCAACCATGGGGGATGATTCACCATTTTTTGGGCAAAAAAGTAAAAAGATTAAAAAATAATAAAATAATAAAACTATTTTTTTTTCAACTTGTATTTTAAACTTATCTCCCTAAGTTTATATTCAAATTTTGAGTGGGAGTACTCATTGGATCAAAATTGAATTCCTCATCCAAAGAGTACCCATGTTGCATACTTTCGATGGTCCATGCTATACGAAAAATGAGAAATACATGAAAAAAAATGTGATTGCAATCACATTTTTCATGTATTTCTCATTTTCATGTAGCAGGGTCCATAGAAATTATGCAACATGGGTACTCTATGGATGACGAATCAAATTCTGCATGCAACGAGTGTTCCCGCTCGAAATTTGAGTAAACCCATAGGGAGATAAGTTAAAAAAATAGTTTTTTTCTTTTTTTCCCTTTAAAATTTGATGATGTAATTTAATATTATTTTATTATTTCCACTATTATTTTATTATTTCCTTAGGAGGCCCATTTTAGACCTCAAAATTCCCCTAATGACAGAATGGGTGATAGAGGACACCATTGAAACAAATTAAAATTTGAACATTATTGGCAAGCAGGTGGTGACTATATCGGCAGGGAGTATGGTGGCATGACAAGTGGATGGGAGACACATGGATTTCACTTGTTAACATTGACTTTTTAGGGGCTAGTGTTGGCTTATTCACCGCGCTAGTTTATCCTCGAAGTGTATTCTGGGACCTGATGGCCTTAAAGCTAATGGTGATCCACTCGCTATTTTTCTCGTATGTTAGTTGTTTCCATTCAATGTAGAGGTAGAACTCTTCTACTTAACCTTTACCTACTTTCCACCATAGGACACGTCTCTGCAACCACGACCTAAGCTATTGGGTGCTTAACCCTTTTGAGCCCTACACAGACCTTTTTCTTTTGGTAATGACTCCACATTGTTGGTCACAATTGCTCCACTAGAACCTGTGCCTGGGGCTAAGGCCAAAGCCCCCTTTAACCCAGGGCATCCCCTTTGCACCATATTAGTAATCTTTCGGGGTCCACCGATCGGGATGAGGTGGCAAGTAGCGTTCGCCCAACCCTTTTTTAATTGGTTGTCACTATGTCCTTTGCCAACATGTCCCGGTACTAATAGCCCAACACTTTGCTTTGGGTGCTAACTTTAATACGACAAGATATACTTCCAGGATATCGCAGTGGGGTGGGCTCCACCCGCTCTGTTCCATCTCGGTGCTACGAATCTTACGTCGTTATTGAAATCTTCGAGGTGAACCCTCTGCGGTATGACCGTTGGGATGATGTCATCCTGATCCTCCTCTCTCAGAGCTTAACATTGTGTGCTCCTAACATTATGTCGGGGTAACTCTGTCAAGTAGACCCTGCTTGCTCATAACATCTTGACGCTTTATTCTTTCGCTCTTAACACTCTGTCAAGGTAAACCCGTTAGGTGGGCTCCACCAGTGACCAATAAAGTTATATTCCACTGCTAACATGTCAGCCACGTCTTCCTAGAGCTTTATGTAGAGGATCTATTAGCCTTGCTGCCGAGTTTGGGACTTAAGAAACTTTGGCTACACGCCAAAGGCTCACCCAAACACCTTTTAACTCTATAATGCTTTGACTTGTGGTCACCAACTTTGACTGGCTCTATCTCACGATCTAGGAGGCCATCTTCAAACTTCTACACACCACTAGAAAGCTCTTCCAGAACACTTTTTAGCTGAATTAGTTAGATGTGGTAGTTGAGCTCATATTCTTCCATAAACATGGCTTCAAACTCTGTCATTATTTGCACTAGTCCTCTTGATATCCTCTTCAAATCCCCCCTTGAATATGCCTCGGCCTTGATTTTATTTTTAATCCCATTTTGTTTTGTCTAGAGTTTGCAATCCCTCCCTGCATACAATGATGAAAGAATAAAAGGAAGGATGAGGAAGGTACAACACCCATTTTATACCAATGGGATTACTTCTAATTGACAACTCCACTAGATCCCAAGCCTCAATTTTTTCCAATATTGCCATTTCTTCAACCATGTCCTTTTTCGAGAGTTTTTCATCCTCGAAATCCACTACTTCCCTAATAGCTCTAGGATCACGATTAGTAATAAATAAAGAAAAAATTGAAAAATAATTGCGTGGAGTCTACCTTTTTGGTTTCCTTCTTTCCTAAATCGATCTCCTCAATGTTGAAATCTATGGTTCTTGTTCTTCTGTGGAGTCTATTTCATCATCCTTCAATTCAAACTCTATCTTTTTTATTCTTTCTCCCTTGGTTAGGCTTCCTATTTGACAACATCTTTGATTTCTTTAAATACCACATATCAACTATACACTACCTTCTTATTTTATGGGTTCCAAATCTTAAAACCTTTTAGACCATCTTTATATTCAATAAAGATACACTTTTTTAGCTTGCTTATTGTTGGGCCTAAGAATTATCCTTAAAACTCATCCACTTTCACTCCATTCAACATTCACTTTCTCACCTCTATTCCACCACCATGTCATCACATTAGCTTCACTTTCATCATTAAATGGGTTACCATTGTGTTTTCCAAAACATTATTAATTCTTAGTATTTTAAAGAGAATTTGTGGTTAAACTTTAGAAAATAATATCCATATACTTATACCTAACAATTAGAATGAGTTTGTTGACACGTGTAGGTACAAAGGAAGCTTCTAAGGCACCCTTATGTGGCTCTCTATGTTCAAATTCGAATTTGAGAAGATCATGAACCTCATGGATAAGATCATGGACCTCATGGGGAAGATCATGGAGGATAGGGTTATGTGTCACCATTGGTTGAGAGATATGTGGATTTGAAGAGGGAATAGTGGATCCACATTTATGAGTTTGTTATCATAACTTTTGTATAAATAGGAGTGTTATCTCCTTCATTTGTAACTTTGGAATTTAGAATTTAGAATTGAGTAGTTATAATTTAGTACCTTAGGATCTTATAAGTTTGTAAGGAGAAGTTAGAATTTGGAATCATTGTAATGGAGATTTTAGAACCTCTTGGAATGTAGAACTTGTAATTTCAATCTGCAATTGAAGATAAATAAAATGGAGCTTTTGTATTCAAGCTTCTGTGATCCATAATGAATTAAACAAAGTCTTTCGGTAGAAATTACATGAGAGAATTTTTTGGCCGACGTGTTTGGAACCAACAAGTGTGGTTCATCATTAGGACCAGATCTTAAAATGGAGCTTCTTTGATCTTCTACATTTGACTTATCTTTTGATGTGCTTATGAATCCTTGGAAGGGCCCCCATTGTCTAGCAAGTACACTTTTGTTTTGGTAAGCTTTCATTTTATGTTTGTTTGTAAATTTCATTAGGTTCATATGTTTGAAATATTAACGAATAACCTTTTGTAAGAAAGTATTAATGTTTCTTTCAATGAATCTGATTTGTTGTTTAATGTTTGATTTCATTAGTTTAAGTTTCTTATTCATATGCTTGAGATATAAATTAATAGTCTGTTGTAAGAGAGCTTTAATATTTCATGCAATCAATCAGAATTAGGTTTAAGTGCTTTAATTTCATTAGTTTAACTAGGTTGTTGATTAAGATGATTAGAAATATTAATGAACAAGTCTCCTGTAAGGGAGCTTTAATATTTCTTACACTTGTCACAATGTCTTTAGATTTCATTTCGATTAAGATTAAATAGGTGTTGGAGATCCCAATGAAAGACCTCCTGTAAGAGAGCTTTGGCATTTCTTCACCTAGCTTAGTTTAGTTTGTCTCTAAGTCCATATATATTGGATGATCCTCGAAGTTTACTTACCCGGATTGATAGTAAATGAAACTCTAATTTGCATTCGCATTTTAGACCCAACACTTATCTAGCTTACTCCTATTATGCTCTGGAAGATGTAAATGAGAATCATAGCCAAATACCCTAAGGTACTTAAGAGAAGGTTTATTACCAATGTATACCTCAAATGGAGTCTTATAATCCAACATTGATGAGGGTGTTCTATTTACCAAGTAATACAAAGTATCCATTGCTTCTGCCCAAAAATCTTATCCTAACCTTACACCATTGAGCATGCTCCTTACTTTCTCCATCAATTTATTGTTCATCCTTTTGGAAACTTCACTTTGTTGAGGTGTGTATGGAGGAGTCTTCTACCTTGCTATATTGCATTTTCTTATAGAATTCTTTGAATTCATTTCTGCATTATTCTTCACCATTATATGTCCTCAAAAACTTAAATTTCTTCTCTGTTTGATTTTCCACAAGAGTTTTAAACTCTTTGAATCTCTCAAAGAATTCATATTTCTTAGTAAGAAAATAAATCCATTAATTACTTAAGAAATCATATATAAATGTGACGTAATAAATAGATTTACCCAGTGATTGAATCATCACAAGTCCAAACACATCATTGTGCGTCAACTATAATATTCCCTCTTGTTACACAATAATTTGTCACCGGCCTCATATCCTCTGATCCTGGGTAAAGTCAATCTCTGAGCAACATCTTCTCTGTGTCATACATCAAATAAATATGTCCACATCTTCCCAATCATTCAAGAAGATTAACAAGTGCTCTTTAATCCTGAAGATTGACCCCTTTCACCCATTTTTCAAGATCGTCGTAGCTAAACCTTATTATGCCTGCAACGATTCTCTGTAATGAACTAGAACGTCGTGACGTCGTCATAGGGGTACATCTATTGCCTGCGACAGTTGAATTTTAGGGCTCAATGCAAGTCCTCAAGATATCTCTTGCGATGATGACTCTAAAAACATAGTTTCCTTGCGATGTCATCGCTGAGTCCTAGTGTATGACTTGCGACGATCCAGATATGGGAAATTAGTTCAAACATAATGCTTCTAAGTGGTTCTGGAACTGGTTGTTGGGTCAAGGAAGTTCGCCTTTCCTCCTTAGGGATGGTGGTTCTGCCTCCTGAGAAACCTCCCTTGAGGATAAGCTCCCTCTCCCTCATTTATGGAGGCTCTTCCTTTTATAAAAGCACTCCCCATTGCTATGATCAGCTAGTTTTTGGTATGGAGAAAATTAGCTAGCTTTGGTGTGAGTTTGATAGTTTGCACTGTGAATTGCTGATAGTCTAGCAATTGGTTGTGGATTTCCTTAGCCTTGTACTAGTGCTTTTGAGTGAGAGAGAGAGTTATCATCTTCTTGGGAGACCCTTTTGAGAGTGAATGCTTGAAGAAACATACTGGTTGGACCCTTCGAGGAAAGGTTGCGACGTCGAGGCTTTGTTGTAAGCTTTGCTTTTGTTCATCTTAATACAATCAATGGTGTTTTCCTATGTCATATGTAAAATATACTTGATAGCTTATGATTCCTTGACTTGTAAGTGAATAGATCATTGTTGTAATTTGTTAGGTGTTTTGTTGTTCTCTTGTGTTGTTTCAGGTGAATTTCTCATCAAGGAGAATGAAACGATAGCTGAAGCAGTACAACGAAAGCTCCATCGAACATCGGTTTGAGGTAGGCTCTTTCAACAATGACTGTTTAAGGAAAATAGCTGTTGTTTTGTCTTGCTGTGACTAGAGCCACTTTAGGGCTAGAGGGGTTGCCTTTGTCCGCAGAGGGAACATTACCTGCATCACAAGTTGGCGACTCCACTGGGGAGTTCTTTGTGTGTTGTCTCTTGTTTTTTCTCTTGATTTGTTTTTGATTGAATTATTTAGTGTCTCTTGATTTTGGGGCTAAGCCATCAGTTTTTTGGGTTACTTGAGTGAATTTGATAGTTCCTCTCACTGTTTGAGAGATTAGTCTGGTGTCCTTCAGGTGTTATTGCTTGGATTTTTCTCGTAATTGAGATCATCGTTGTTTATAGCTTAACAATTGCGACAAAATTGTGCCTATCCTCTTTGGTTAACCTGTACGTCGCGGATATCCCTTCATATAGTTGCCACGATTCCTAAAATCGGACTGTCGCAGAAGACAGGTGTACAGCTGCAACGACGTCGCCTAGTTGCTAGCATTGTGCTTGCGACAATTTACCTTTAATCTCATTTTGCTAGTTATAGCTCTGCGACGATTCCTGTAAAAGTTGTTTTTCACAACTTTACATCATGAATCAACCAGTGCTGCTTGTCCCCTGCTGTCTCTTGTCTCTCATCAACTTGTTTTGGTTGTATTTGGTTAAGGCACTTTCTTCTTGGTATCTTTTAATGAGTCTTTTGTTTTCAGACCGTGTGACCTAGCTCTTTTAAAGGTTTCGTCAAGAAGTCGCTTGTTTGGGTTACTTGTCTGTCCAAGATTCATCCACAACCATCTGATTGATTCGTTTAAGGTTGTTTTACTGCTTGTCTCCTTTCTAATTGGTCTCTAGTGTTTGGTTATTGAACCAGTTTCTCGTATTGATTTGATTTCCACACTATCAAACATAGATTACATTTGTTTGGATCAGTCAGGCTTGCACTTGCTTGTTTGCAATTAAATTTCCAAAAAATAAAAAATATTGCATTCATATAGCATACGAAAGTGAAATCTCATTTGCATTACCGAATTTTCATAATTGAGAAATTAGAAAGCGAAGTTTAAATCTTTCATTAGTATTTGTGGAGATAAGTGTATTGATGCATTGTGTTTCTTAGTGCTTGCATTTGCTTATCTTGGTTTGCGTTCGCTTGGAAATGAACTTCTTACCCTCATCTAGGTAGTTGTTCATCGAAAGGAATGGTATTTTACTCATTGTAGCTGCATCTTAGGAGCTGTTCAAATACATTCGGTAGGGCCTGAAAACTGAAACTTAATCCAAGATTAACTCTTAAAATCAATTTAATGAACCTAACAACGCATTGGAACTTAATGCACATGTATCTAGAGGTCTAGGCTAGAGACGTGCTCCGGCATCGTTAAACCTAGTCACTATTGTTTTCACTAAATTTGGGTGTTTCCTCCTTCTGTGATTCAATAGCCACTAGTACGGACTTGTGCTCCCCGTACCATTGAGTATATATTGGGAGACCCCACTAGGTTATCAGCCTATTATCCATAGGAAGCCGAGTCTGCCGCCTTATGAACTGTAACGCACCGAACACAACATTCGAGAAGATTGACTATCGTATAGACAGTCCTTGGTCATTTCTCTTTCATTTGATCACCAAGGTGTATATGCAGTTTTGTGGTTTGTCAGGTAAACCTCTTGTCTAGTACTCTAGAGTAGTCACTTTTGTTCCTTTTCGACTCCTTAAAATAAAAGGATCATCTAAGCACTTGTCCTTTCAGGCTCATTAAACATTTGAAGGTGAGTAGAGTCATCTTTTGTCCTTTTTCTCGACTCTTTAAATATGAAAAGGTCAAGTTTCGTTCCTATGTCTTAAAAATTTATTTGACCACGCTCACATTTTCCCTGTTAGTCTTGAATGTGTTTTTGATTCGCGTAGAGTTGTGACACTACTCGATTATCTCTTTTGCTCAAATTTTGAGTTAATTCATCCTGGCGGACTCATCGATCCCGTCCCCTTTACCAAGCGACCAAGACTCTGCATCCCTTGTCTCTTTTGAGGTATCGACTATTAGTGATACCCTTCCTATTACCTTGAGCATTCAACCTCTTGACTCTCGAGCTTTGGGAGGGGAACCTTACAATATCAATTAGAATCCTCTTTGGGAATCGTTAGAAGAGGACTTCCTGTTTACTCCCCCTGGTGTTTCGGTTGCGATGTCTTCTTCCGAAATGGATGAGACGAGCCCCATTTTCGGTAAAGAGAACCTTGTATCAAGTGGAGAAATTCCTCTTTCCACGGAGGGTTTCCCTTTTCACTTGGCTCTTGGCGTGACCTTGCCCCTATGCTATTGCGCCTTGTCCAACGTCATGAGTTCCTTGTCTCTAAACCGGAGTTCTGTGTGGTCTCGTACTATAGCCCCAACCTCAGAACCTTTCATACCTCAGATTCATAATCTAGCGGTCACGTCTGTTCCATCAATACCTATTGTCTGTGTGGCCTCTACAGCTCCTGCTGTTAGTGCCATTATTGCGTCTTCGGTGGTTACCACTGTTACTGGGCCTTCAGTTGAACCCACTAGTGGTGGTCCTTCAGCCTCAGTGTCTGGAGTCTTAAATCCTATAGGTAGTATTCCGCTCTATTCCAGTTCCATTCCGGTAGGGTGGTCGTATGAGCAATACATGTTTGCTCTTAAAAACCCGGATCCACATAATCCATTGCATTATTATGATTCTCGGGGGGCTCATATTTATCATACTGGGTCCCTCCCTCTTCAACCCACGGTTGAAGTTTCCGTTCCATTATCCATTGCCTAGGCTCATATTGCCTACCATAGTGGCCAAGGGTAGCCTTCCGGTTTCTAAGGGCCACCATATCAAGGGTAGCCCTATCAAGGGTAGCCATATCAAGGGCATCCATATCAAGGGCAACGGTATCAAGGGCAACCTATAGACCTACAAGGACAACCCTTACAGGGACAACCTTCGGCCCTTACAGTTTCCTCTTTTGTTTACTTAGGGCAACCTTTTGGTCAACCAGGTTAGCCTTAATTCCAACCAGGCCAACCCGTTGCTTAGCAAGGTCCACCCTCTGGACAAGTAGGCCAGCCTCAGACCCAGCAAGGCCAACCTACTGTCCAGCCAGGTCCACCCTCTCGAAAAGTAGGCCAGCCTCATATTCAACAAGGCCAACCTATCGTTCAACCAGTTCAACCCTCTGGTCAAACGAGCCAGCCTCAGTTTCAGCAAGGTCAATCTACTACCCAACAAGTTCAACCTTTTGGGCAAATAGGTCAACCTCAATACCAACAAGGCCAACCTTCTAGCCAGTTGGGTCAACCCCAGCTTCAAAAAGGACATCAGTCCAGTTAAATGAATCCATCTCCTAGTCAACCAGGTGCTCAAGCACTCGTTGTTTCTCAAGCCCCACCCGGTTTCCAGACTCACGCTGGACTCCAGACCCAAGCCGATCTCCAAACTCAAGTTGGATTTCAAGCCCAACCTGTTTATCAAATGTAGCTTGGGCCTCAGGCGCAGTTTGGTGCTCAGCTGCAATACGGTCTCCAAGCACTTCAGCAACCCCAAGGGCAACCTCAGGCTGCTCTGTATCAAAATTATCAACAACCGCAGGTCAATCCTTATCAAAATTTTCAGCAGCCTTATGTTGATCCTGTTGGTCAAGCTAGTAACCAACGAGTTGCTAGTGGTCAAAACCTGGGTCAACCATCCGGTTATACTTATAATCCCTATGGACAAAACCCTTATGGACAAAACCCTTATGCGCAAAATCCTTACGGCCAAAACCCATGGGGGCAGCAAGGGGATGGATGGAACCATAATGTTGGCTCTTATTAGAAGCCTATGATGTCCTTTAATCCTCAATTACCTTTCTTGGCAACCTTGGAACTGCTTGTTGTGTCCAAACTGACAAATGATCTGATCCTTCATAATCCGTATTGGCCACCAGTTCCGACCAAAAATTCCCAGTGATTGTCCTAAATTTGATGGTAAATCTGGAGAGGATCCTCAAGCCCATGTCATGACTTGACGATTCTATCTGCCTCCATCTTTTCCAATAGACTCTCACTGGTTCCGCCGCAAAATGGTATATTGAGCTTGCTCGTGGAACTTTCCAGGATTTCAATTCACTTGCAATGGCATTTCTTACTCACTTTTAGTTATCGATTCGTTATGAAACGGGCACACACCTCCTTACAACTTTAAAGTGGGACACAACGACGCACATCTCCGATCATATCATGAATGGAGAAGGCAACGTCATTTGATTAAGTTTTGGATCCTTGATCAACTTCTGATTGACTGGTTTACTACCTCATTTGTCGGTCTGATAGCCCGTGATATTGCCATGGGGGCATGTGTTACTGAAGAGTAAGCTGTCACGCATGCTCAGTATCTCAATTTGGTTTATTTCCAGTCTGGTACACTATATGATTACTTGCCTGATGCTCCGCAACCCAGAACTACTAAGGCTGTGTCAACACTATCTGTCGATGGTGTCAATGGTTCCATTACCTCATCCTCTCGAAAGTCTTCCGCGAGCACTGCGAAGCAAAAATCTACTGCGCCTAGTGAAAATGCTTCTCAGGCCCCATCTAATACTGGTAAACTTCCGAAGTCAATGTCGTCCAGTCCATTTAGAGGGAACATTACCTACATCACACCTCTAACCTTATAGAACAAGAGGATAATCTTACTTAATTCTGCTTCCAATATAAACAATGTTCACAGAAATAAAAATCCATAGAAAAATTAGACATACCTTCTACCATACTATTAATGTGTAATACTAGAAGGCCATTCTCTCCAATATGTCCCAGTCTTTGATGCCATATCATAGTCTTTTCTTGAGAGATTGTAGGAGTTTTTCCTTCTTCTACTCCACTCTTACGGACACCAAAACTATCGCACCCACCATTAATAGTGTTTCATAGTAGCTTATATAGAGTCCCAACCCAACCTCCTCTTAGCAAGACCATTTCTCCTCGAATCATCTTGCAGGTATCCTTTTCAAACACTATATTTACACCTGCATCACTAATATTGATCACAAAAATCAAATTTTCTAGCCAATCCGTGGATATGTAGAGCACTGGGGAGTTTTCTAATTTGTCCACCCATGAGCTTCAATTTGGATTTTCCTCGTCCTATGATTCTAGCCGTTGAGCCATCTCCTAAGTAAAGATCACCACCATCAAATCTTCCACACTCACAAAACCACTCCTTATTAGAATTTAGGATTCATATGGATGGATGCACCTGATTCAACTAGCTATGCCTCATTATCTACATGCATACTTGAAGAAACCAAGTACACATACCTCCTTCATCTGAGGAGGTTTTTAGTTTTACAAAAGGAGAGTTTTTGGATCCCTTCCCTTTGTCAACAATTTTGGATCTAAAATATTTCTTATAATGCCTTTATTTTCCACATCTCCAACATACCTTTACGAAATTTCCTGGATATTTAAATATTCTTCCATATTTTGATCTCCAACTTGAGGAATTATTTTTATTTCTATTTTGGGATCTTCCTCTTACAGACAAGGCATTTCCGTTCTGGCTTTCCACATTCTTCCATCTTATATCCTTGAATAAAAAGGATGGCACTATTTTGTTGAAGCTTAAAGTAGTTACATTACTACTAATGGCAACAACCAGATTATCCCACAAGTTTGGTAGAGATAAATAACAAAATGATACAATTATCCTCCTATGAAACCTTATTAGTAACATATAATAGTTGACTTACCACATTATTGAAGTAATTCAAATGCTCTGTCATCTATTCTCCATCCTTCATTCTTGACTTATACAATTTTTTTCTGTAGGAACAATTTGTTCACTAGGGACTTGGACTAATACAAAGCCCCTAACTTGTTTCACAAATCCTTTGTTGTAGCTTCCATTGAAACATTCAATATTACTGAATTTGAGAGACACAATTGTATATTCTCTTTGCCTTTCGATCCAACTTGGTCTAGTCTTCTATTTACGTCCCCATCGGTGTATAACTTGTATCCATAGTGATCCACTTATATTCATTTGCCAACAAGTCTTCCATTTTGAGAGCTTCCATGGCTCAAAACTCTACACATTGAATTTCTCAATTTGTATCTTTGAATTGCTTGCCATTTCCTTTCATCACAAGAATCACTTTTGTAGATCTCCCACTATAACAAGATTTACTACATACTCGAACCAAACCCTTAGCCACAAAGGCATCCCCTTGAAGCCAAAACTATTTTAATACCAAGTTGTGGTTTTACCATTAGAGAAATTTTGAGGTCTAAAATAGGACTCTTAATAAATATAATAAAACAATATTGGAAATAATAAAATAAGATTAGATTACGTCATCAAGTTTTGGAGGGAAAAGAAAAAAAACAAAATTCAACTCATATTTTCAACTTATCTCCCTATGATTTTCCTCAAATTTTGAGTGAGAGCACTCGTTGGATGCATAATTTAATTTTCCATCCAAGGAGTACCCATATTGCATACTTTCGATTGACCCTACTACATGAAAATTATGAAATACATACAAAAAATGTGATTGCAATCACGATTTATTTATTTATTTTTTCACAATTTTCATGTAGTAGGGTCCATAGAAAGTATGCAACATGGGTACTCCTTGGATGGAAAATTAAATTTTGCATCCAACTAGTGCCCCCACTCGAAATTTAAGTAAAATCATAGGGAGATAAATTGAAAAAATTGTGGTTTTTTTTTTTTACTCCAAAAATGGTGAATCACCCCCTATGGTTGAAATCATCATATTGAATCCTATTAGTTCCTATAAAATTGATTTTTGTTGTACATTTTTATTTTAAGGCCCATTTTTTACCTCAAAAATTCTCTAATGCATTACACCAAAACCTATAGGCATTAGTAAACTTCCAAACTCGTAATGTTACCTTAAGTGGGCAGTTAGTCCCATGTTTCCAGGGTGGCAGTTAGTTCATGTGATTGATTCCCAAAGGTGTGGTTGTTTGTCTGACACCCCCCTCCTGATGTAACTTGGGTAAATCAATTTGGGGACATGGGAAAAACCACAATGTTCTAAAAAGCCAGTATTAGTAAAAATCCTGTGTTGAAAACCACCAAAAACAAATGCAAAAATTGCTCTTTTTTTAATTATGGGTGCTACCACCAAACCACCATGTAGGGAGGCTTTGCCCCTTTGTGACTCCCCCTTTCTTCTAATGCAATGGACAACACATGGAGATAGTTGTGTAAATAATTTAACACATGCCCAACATTACAAACCTATATCTCCAATTATATTAAGAAAATAAAGTTCAGGGTGTCAAAATCCCCCTCATTAAAATATCTGCCTTGTTGGCCATGTTCACCATTTGTTGCTACAATAATATCCTTATCATTTTAATGAATTTGTGGAAAACCTGTGAGTAGTTAAGAAACCAACGTTTCGGACTAACTTGGTGAGTCCATCGTCAGGGCAATGAGATTGTATTTGAGAAGAGAGAAAGAATTTCATCACCTTATTAATAGTTATTGATTTTTTATTATTTTATTTTTTTTGGTCGGCTTACTACTAATTAATTTAATTGATAATCTGTATATATATTTAAATGAATTGTTAATTTAATTTAAATTTTATTAAATTGTTTATTAATAATTTTTTGATGCCTATTATATGTAATTAATATATATTTTATATTTTATATATGTATAACATGTAATATGTTTAATATAAATATTACTAATATTAGTTTTTAATAAAAAAAAATCTGTTATTGTTTAATAATTATTTAATTGATGTATTTTATTCACTTAATTAATTAATTTATTATTAATTATTATTATTATTATTAAATTTAATTTTATTTATTCTTTTTTTTTTTGGATATGGTGATGTTTAATAATTAATGGAATTTGGACTAAATCTAAATTAATTACACCTAATTGTATCTATTTATTTGACTAAGAAGTTGATTAATATTAGCATTTGTTTTATTAATTTGAAACATTTTGGAATTAAATTTTAATTGTTTTAAATCATATGTAATATCTATTATTATATGAATATATACTTATTTATTTATTTTATATAAATGTGTTTGCTATTATCAATTTTGGGATTATGTGTTCTTTTATTTAAATATTGTTCATTTATGTTTAAATATTGTTCATTTATTATTGTGTTCTTTTATTTAAATATTGTTCATTTATTATATGAATATATACTTATTTATTTATTTTATATAAATGTGTTTGCTATTATCAATTTTGGGATTATTGTGTTCTTTTATTTAAATATTGTTCATTTATTTAAATATCCTTATCATTTTGTAGCTTTCTTTAGAAATTTTCTACTTCCATTGTTATCTTTGGCTACCCTTAATCTCATTTGGCTATGATAAAAAAATTTTTCTTTTATTTTTAGTGGCCTTTGCATGCGATTGCCCTTTAGGATTTGATCTTTGATTTATTTTCCAAGTAGTTCCAACCAAGCCCAACTTCGTCTTCCCTCATTTCTAGCACATCGTGATGTTACAACCTCATCAACTACTACCTTTACTTAGGAAATGATCCACAGCGTTAACTTCATTTTTCAACATTTTCCAACACACCATAATGATGCAATAATATCCCTCTACCTTCATATGGACTCATTTGAAAGTATATTCTCTTTTTCAACCAACACCTTGCATAAATATTGTTCCCACATCATTTGCCTTTTAATACTTCCAGTTTGGAAGTAACTGCAATAACTTATATTCTTCCTTGATTTGCTACCATTTTTGTATATCTGGAATGTTCTCTATATTCTCTATTTGTAGCTCATTCCAAGCATTCCCATTAACTATTGGAATCATCTCCTTAATGTTGTCATATGTTCTAGTAGTTTGAACTGTTGAAGAATATAGGGAAATTAGGATTGATGTGATTCTTCTTCACTTGATAACTATTTGTGAGGCATTTAAATTTTCTTCTTAGCACAATATTCACTTTGACATTATTAGAGTGTGTGTTTCTTATTTCATCAAATAGCTACCAAAACCAAAGAGACAAGAACACAAGATGTTTGGCTTCTGCCAGGGCCAAAACCTCTCCCTCTTTGAGAGGAAAACCTAAACACAATTCTTCTTATAGAGATTCCATTTGACAAATACCAAGACCTTGACCCTTGTCCTACTAGGCCACTCCAAGACCAAGACACCAATCCTCATCTTTGACACTGCTGAAATCATCTTCATCACTGCTGCTTCACTGAGGTCATCATTACAGTAGTACCATTGTTGCACCCTCATCTAGACGATTGCTGCACTTTTGTTGAGATCATCACCATGTCAACTAGATCTTTACATTGACCTTGTCTTCATCGAGATCATGACAATGTTTACATGATTACTTCCATGAGAGTATAGTTGTTACTTAGAATGTATGCCGAAATAGAGAACATTACTATAGGATCACCAAATTTCTTATCATAATGGTTATGTCAAGAACATGACTGAGTTTCTCTTACTGATGTCTTCACTGAGATTGTAACTATATTCTTCTTGCACCAAGATCTCAGTTATGCTGAGACTGTGAGAGAGTGTATCCCCTGTCATACCCATTCGAAATTCATGGTATATTACTCCAATTGAGACACTGTAATATTCCTTCATTCAAGATTCTTGTAATATTGAACTTCACTGATATTTCTTAGAGGTATGAGAGATCTTTAAGACTGTGATTACTTAATGTAATCACCATCGAAACTTCAGAGACATCCGCAATGTATTCCGCCTTGATCCGAGATTCCTGTACCTACTGCACCCATTCGAATTTCAGAGAAGAATCTGAAATCTTACTTTTTTGTGCTGACCCTAATTGCATATATATAGTAGTTAGGTCTCTGTATTTGAGCTAATGTGACAGTGTGAAGTGTTCTGTCCTATTATTGAGCCGACATGACTTTATTTAACCTATTTAATTCAATTTGAGGCCAACATGACTTCTCTCTTTATCATTTTGCTTGTTTTCTCCTTCATGAGGATTGTGCTAGTCTTGGAGGGAAAATATAGTCACTAGGTAGACTTATATACGTTACATATATGCTCAAGAAGAGCTCTTTGACTCTGAATTTCCTAGACCTATGAAATGAGAAAGAAACCCATTCTCATAATTTACAAAAATAATATTTATTTTTCTTGACAAGTACAAAGATCAAAACTACATTTGTAAATACCAAATCTAGTTACACTTTCTTCAACACTCCCTCTTAACTAGGGAGGTATTTATAATGGTACTTGGTCATTCTCAATCTGAATAATTTCTCATAAGAAGAATCGGATTGGTAATACCATCTGTATAGCATCATATCAATCAACATATTCACAGTGTAAGGCCTTGACTAACAACTCCATCTCTCCACGAGACCATGAGCTACAATGATGGTGAGACCAATGATTTATAGACACCTTCATCATTGTCTCTCAAGGTACATACCTACCCGGGTGTTCACTGAGTATGACCTTCTAGGACTATTCTTATCTTGGGTTACCAACCCTCAAAGAATATTGGTCCTCTTGCCTACTCTTGTCTTTGATGCCCTACACATCATCAAAGAGTATCAGATGCCAAATGATTACCCAATCCTCCCATTCTTTCTTCCTAAGTGAAGAAAAGAATGTTGTGTCTACCTTGTGTCTACATTTCCATTCATGGCCTTCATCTAGACTTATGACTGTTAGTCCTAGTCTAGTGCATGACACATGACATGGAAAAACACAATTTTCACTCCTTTGTAATCAGGGGTGATCTTATTCAAACTCCCTCTTGATCAGGGACATGTAAGAGGTCCCACTTGACTAGGGACTCGTCTTATATATCAACAAATTTTTCTTTGTGGGTCCTTTCGCTGCTTAATCAACTTCTCTCCTTGATGTCATGAAATTTAGTTGAGCTTCTTCCTTGTAGGGCAAAAACCATCGATCACTTTCCTTTTTATACCTTCATGTCATTCCTTTCTTCATGGAATGCGGCCTTCTCGATACATATCTAGAACCTTCTTCATATGGCTACTTCTTTTCTCTCCATTCTTCTTTCAAGATTTTCCATCCATCACATGAATGTTGGTTGCAATTGTACTTACAAATCTTTTTCGAGTAGCCCTGCATTATCCAGATATTATTCAAGAAATCAAAACATCATATTATATTAAATCATACCTTATGAGATGGATCTTCATCATGACATATTTATGTAGGTATCAACATCCAGCATCCATGTTGACACGTCTCCCAAAGAGATCCATTACCAAGGGTCTTCATTCCTTTCAGACTTTCATCAGAGTCTTCATATCTTTCTAAGAGATTTCCTAGTCAAATATTCTTGGTATTTTGGATGTTCATTCCCTTCATCATGGTTGCATATCTTACGATCTCTTGCTTCCTTATTTTACCTTCAAGTCATTGAGGCTTCTTCCAACAACTTCCTTGATTGAAAATATCTTCAATTGCTTGATCTTCTTCATGCCATATCATCATCTCATGGATTCCATACATTGGAGTTCTTGTAGAAAAACTTTCTTCCTCTCTAGATTAGTGAACCCTACGGTGAGGATTTCGTCGGAGAATTTTGAGGATCTTGTATATCCCCAACTGGCAGATGTTTCCTTTTTGACTTGATGTATGATGAGCCTGAGATGACTCCTTTCTTTCTTTCAATGTCCACTAAGGTTACCAAGAGCTATATATCCTACATGTTGTCTACCATGGATTTTTGTCCTTCTTGATCCTTATGGAGATGTTACGAGCTCTTGTTTCTAATGCTTTCATGATGCCATGATGCATCTTATTATCATTGTCATATCTTATAACACAAGATTTAGGAGCTTATGATATGACCCTTTTGTGAGGGATACTATCTTACTCATGGGAATGATTTGTTACTCCCTCTTTCCTTGGCCCTTTTCTTCAGCTTCCTCCATCTTTAAGTGATATGAGCTTCCAAAATCTTTCTATAGCATTGAATCTTAACTATACTTATTTTGTCTTGCTTGAGGACCAACCTTGCCTTTCCTTTCTACATATGGTTGAGTTCTTTTAACCTTCAATATTTTTTCCATCAACTTGTCTTTCTCTATCTAGCATAGAGACCACAAGTTTTTGAATGAGGTAACCTTATTGTTCATGGGAATTTGTTATCTTGCCTATCCGTTAGAACGATGATGATTATCTTCATTCCTAGATATTGTACATGGGATCTTATGAGGATATCCTACATCCTTGATACCCTTTTACTTTCATGAAAAATATGTGACCTTCTTTGTTGCACATTTAGAGAATGAGTTTATCACCTACATCACTTTGATGTCTCCAATATTACTATGTGAGGGGATCTTTCATAATCATCCCTTTCCATAAATTCAGAGAATATATATTGATATTTTTAATGACTTTAGCTACTCAGAGGACTATGTCTATCCTCCTTCTTCATGCACGGAATATTGATGGCCCATCCAACCTATAGATGTCCTTGCAATCATGAGGTAATTTAACCAACTATATAAATTGAAAAGATACTTACTTGTCATGTGAGAATGAAATCTTCACCTTGATTGCTTTGATGATGGTTGAAGAAGATGTATTGATGCTTCCTCCGGATGAAATCCTTGATGTAATGGTATGAAGCTTGCCTTCTTGAATTCAAGTTTATTCGAATTATACATCAGATTCTTATGATTCACAACCTATTGATGAACTTGAGGTAGCATTGTCTTGCTATCACATAAGTGGATTATGGAACCTTGTAGTATGCAACACTGTGTAGAACCATAGGGTCTTGATGTTTCTTGCCATGACAATAATTTTATGGTATTGAGATCCATCAATGAACAAATTCATTCTATATTGAGATCCCTGTGGTATGACATAAACTAAGATTGTGAGAGGCATCAAAACTCCTGCCACAAACCCGAGTTCTGAGTACTTGTGATCGAAACTTCATTCCTTGACAAAAGCCTTTTCTGTTGTAGGTTGTTGTTGTGGGTTAATCCTTTAATATTGACAAAGCTATTTCTTTTATGCCCTTCTTGAATGTTGGTCCTTGTATGCCTCTTTTTCTGCCCTTCCTTTTACTTTAGCACCTTAGCTCTGATACCATGTTGAAGAATCTAGGGCAAGTAGGATTGATGTGATTCTTCTTCACTTGATAATTATCTGTGAGGAATTTTAATTTTGTTCTTAGCACAATCTTCTCTTTGACGTTATTAGAGTGTGTGTTTCTTATTTCATCAAATAGCTACCAAAACCAAAGAGACAAGAACACAAGATGTTTGGATTTCTGCCAAGGCCAAAACCTCTCCCTCTTGGAGAGAAAAACCCGCACACAATTCTTCTTATAGAGATTCTATTTGACGAATACCAAGACCTTGACCCTTGTCCTACTAGGCCACTCCAAGACCAAGACACCAATCCTCATCTTTGACACTGTTGAAATCATCTTCATCACTGCTGCTTCATTGAGGTCATCATTACAATAGTACCATTGTTGCACCTTCATCTAGATGATTGTTGCACTTTTACTGAGATCATCACCATGTCAACTAGATATTTATACTAGCCTTGTCTTCATCAAGATCATGACAATGTTTACATGATTACTTCCATGAGAGTATAGTTGTTACTTAGAATGTATGCTGAGACAAAGAAAATTACTATAGGATCATCGAAGTTCTTATCATAATGGTTATGTCAAGAATGTGATTCAGTCTCTCTTACTGATGTCTTCACCGAGATTGTAACTATATTCTTCTTGCTTATGCCAATACTGGGAGAGAGTGTATCCCTTGTCATACTCGTTCGAAAGTCATGGTATCTTACTCCAATCGAGACAATGTAATATTCCTCATTCAAGATTCTTGTAATACTGAACTTGACCGATATTTCTAAGAGGTATGTGAGATCTTTGAGACTGTGATTACTTATTGTAAACACCACGGAAACTTCAAAGACATCCACAATGTATTCTGCCTTTATCTGAGATTCCTGTACCTACTGCACCCATCCGAATTTCAGAGAAGAATATGAAATCTTACTTTTTGTGACCCTAATTGTGCATATATAGTAGTTAGGTCTCTGTATTTGAGCCGACATGACAATGTGAAGTGTTGTGTCCTTTTATTGAGCTGACATGACTTTCGTTAGTCTATTTAATTCAATTTGAGGCTGACATGACTGCTCTCTTTATCATTTTGCTTGCTCTCTTCTTCATGAGGATTGTGTTGGTCTTGGAGGGCTAATCTAGTCACTAGGTAGACTTATATACATTACTTATATGCTCAAGAAGAGCTCCTTGACTCTAACTTTCCTAGACCTATGAAATGAGCAAGAAACTCATTCTCATAATTTACAAAAATAATATTTCTTTTTCTTGACAAGTACAAAGATCAAAATTACATTTGCAAATTATGAACCTAGTTACACTTTCTTCAACATGAACATCTCATAGCTTCACTTGATTTGTTTTTATTTCTAAATTGTCGTGGATATTCCACCAGACAGTTTGTCACAATAGATCTATGAAAATAAATAGAAATCTATACTATGATGGTTAATTCCTTTTAGATTCTAGATTTGTTATTATTGTTTTGTTGTTTATGCATGCACAGATAAAATGAAAAATAGAGAATAGATTTATATAATCACTCATGAACCATAATGAACACCAAGATATGATCTAGGAGACCCTTACGAGAGAAAACCCAACGAGAAGGTGAGGTTGCTTGGTCTCTTTTGTTTGGAATCAAAATGATGCAAGTACAAAGGAGAAGGTACTTTCTATGGAGTTTTCTGAGACCCGTGGCTTGTGGATTGCCACAAAACACAAGCCCCCTTTTTTATGCTCTCTCTTTATTCACACTCAGCTAATCTGCTCTACTATGGAACAAATGGAAGTAAATAGAATGGGACACCTTTTTCTCATAGTGGCTAGTTATAACACAACTTGATAGCCAACTAGGGCCTACATTTGATGCATTCAACCCTCTACATGAGTTACAACTCAACTCTTTTAGATTATTCTTCATAGTTTGCATGTGGATAGCCCCATTTACATGACTAATGGGGGGTAACATGGCATGATCTCAAATTATGGTTGTCAATAATGTTAGATTAACTTCTAGGAGAATCTTTTTTCATATAAACTCTTATTGACATCATTATTGCACCATATGAAAGGATTCTAAGTGTAGAATAACACCATAAGGGCCCACACTTAAGTGGGAAAGTTTTACTCTAAAGAAAATATCATTTAAGGCCTCAAAATGGACCCAAAAGTTTTCAAACTCCAATTCTCCAAACTATGTCCAGTTGATAAAATTTCTCTAGTAAGATCATTATTTTTTATTTTTCCACTCTAAAAACATTAATATGGAAGGAAAGCAATATAATCTAATCCAAATCACACCTCCCCATTTTGGGAGGATTTTGGTCCAAAAAATATTTTACTACATGAGGTGAGAACAAATTTCCTCTACCTTCTTGTGGAGTAGGTAAGTCCTCTCTATGGACAAAGACGATCCCTTTAGCCCAAGAGAGTGGGTCTAGCCACAAACAATAAAATATCATGTAAATTTCCTTAGATTAGAATCGAATAAGAGGGCCTACCTCTTATAACACTAATCCACTTGATGGTGATCTTGCTTCCTTGCTCTAGCTTCCTTTCGTTCCTTTCGTTCAAGTACCTAAAACAAACATGCAAGAGACAACAACAAACGTGATAACATAAAATTGAATTCAATCTACTTAAAAGATCAAGGAGTTTTAAGCTATCAAATGCAATATAACACACGATATAGGAAATAAACCATTACATTTATTAATATAAACTTCAAAGAGAAATACAACCAAAGCCTTGACGTTGCAGGTTCCCTTTGGCATGTCCCGGTTCCAGCACCACTATAAGAATCTCATGATTCAACCTCAAAAAATGGAAATTCAAGGCGTCTTTCCTTTTACTCCAAACCAAAAACTATAAGCTAATTATCCCTTCACACACAAGCTAGAAGGCTAAAGTTCTCAAGATGGCTATCAAGATTTGTAGATAATTCCAGCCCTTTCATTAGCTAGCTGAGGTTGTAAAATGAGGAGTTTATATAGCTTTAACGGAGGAGAAATGGATTCTCTTATGGTGGGAGAGGCCTTATCCCTTTTGGTTTATTCCAGTTTAATAGGGGAAAGGATCCCAAATAGTCTCTCTCGGCTCTATCTTGCTCAACCATTTACCAGACTTCCATTCATGAAGCTTCTAGACCTGGAAGCTTCGACTCCATTTCTAAAAACATGCCAAAAGACGGTCGGCGCGGGTGATGAATGGATCATTTGCACTGTTCGGTGCTAGTCCTAGTTTTAAACTCTGCAAATCGACGCAGGGAAGGAACTGAGCATTAGCGCTGGTCTTGAAAGCTGAGCTTGAAGGAATATTATTGGGAAATGATGTAAGAGGGAAATGTTCCGCAGATGAAGAGGGATGTAGGGACATGTTCTTAATGGCAGGGAAACATATGAGGGTCACTGTAGATGTCCTCCAGGATCGAGGAATGGGGAGTACAGGGACAGTGACAAAATGCTGTGTAACACAATGCAAGTTTGTAGGCCACTGGTCCCATCCTCTCAAGGATCTTGAAATGCCTATAATACTAAGGTGACAATTTGCATGTGACCCAATCCTCAAGAATCTCTTCTTGGGATTGATGTGCAAGTACACCTATTCCCCAACGTGAAACTCCTTAAACACACTGTGCTAATTTGCATAGCACTTATGCCTATCCTATGCTACCTTTAAATTCTTCTTGATTACCTACCTTTCTTGTTCCATCTCTGCCAACATGTATGGTCCAATTAGTACCTTATTCACTGTATCACTATAACTCATGGAAGTTTTATAGCTCTGCCCATAAAGTGCCTCAAATAGACTCATCCTCAATGACTCCTGATACCCATTATTGTAAGCAAACTCTACCAGTGGAAGATACTCCTCCCACCTCCTATGCTGGTGCGTAACATACATTCTCAACATTTCCTCCAAAATATTGTTGACCCTCTCTATCTATCCATCTGTCTATGAATGATAAGTTGCACTGAAAGCTAGCTCTATCCCCAAGCATGTAAATAAGTCTTTCCAAAACCTGGAAGTGAACTTAGCATTTTTTTTGTGACATAGTCTTCTTCGGAGCACCATGCAACCTCACTATCTCCTTAATGAAGACCTAAGCTACCTCACTAGTTGAATAAGTAGACTTAACCACTATGAAGTGAGCTACCTTTGTCAACCTGTCAACCATAACCATGATATAATCATGTTGTTCATATGTCCTCGAAAAACCTATAACAAAATCCATGGAAATGACCTCCCATTTCCATTATGGAATCAAAATCATCTGTAGTAATCCAATTGGATGCTTACACTCTGCCTTTACTTGTTGACAATCCAAACATCTAGCCACAAACTTTGCCACTTCCTTCTTCAGGTTCAGCTAATAATATAACTTCTTCATTGTTGTCATTGTCTTATGATATCCTAGATGACTTGAATACAACTTGACATGAAATTCCCGCAAGATAAGCTTCTTGAGCTCGCTATTGTCTGACACATAGATCCTGTCCCTAAATCTGACTAAACCATCTGTCGTGAGATGATAGTCCACATCTTGTTCACTTGTACCCTGGTGCTGTAACCTATGCCTAAGCTCCATATACCTATCATTTTGATGTCCTTCCTGTAAGATCTGATCCTGTAAATCTGTTCCATAAGAACTCATAGCTACTATATGCTTTACCTGTACTTTTATGCTAAGAGCATATGCAATCGTGCTCTCCTTACCTTTGATGTACCTGATCTCGAAGTCAAACTCACTAAGCATAACCAACTATATAGCATGCTTGGAATTTATATTAGGTTGGTCAAATAAATAACTCAACCCACTATGATCACTCATCACAATGAACCTCCTACCATGAAGATAGTGCCTCCACATATTTAATGTGAATGATCGTTGCTAGCTCAAGATCATGTGTCACATAGTTCTGCTCACACTCATTTAGTTTCCTTGATTCGTAACATACCACCCGTCCCTTTTGCATCAGGACTCCACCAAGTCCTCTTTTGCAAGCATCTGTACACACCATGAACTCTTTGTCTGGATCTATAATCTTTAGAACTGGAGAATTCGTAAGCAATTGCTTCAATTACTCAAAACTAGTTGCACATTCCTATGCCCATTAAAAAATATTTCCTTTCCTCTACAATGATGTAATAGGATATGAAATCTGTGAGAGGTTCTTGATGAACCTCCTGCAGTAACCTGCTAACCCCATGAATGATATGACCTCATCCACATTTTTAGGAGTTTCCCATTCCATAATAGCTCTTATCTTTTCTAGATCCACTACTATGCCTTCCTTAGAGACAACATGCCCAAAGCAATGTACCTCTATCTGAAATAAACTTCATTTGCTAATCTTGGCATACAAATGAGGCTCTCTTAGTAATCTCAATATTTTTGTTAAGTGTTCAACATTCTCTTCCTCATTCTTAGAATATATCAATATATCATCAATGAATACAATCACAAACTTGTCCAGATAAGGACGCAACACACTATTCATCAAACACATGAAAGTACTTGGAGCATTAGACAAACCAAAAGGAACTATAATAAATCCATAATGCCCATACCTGGTCTGGAAGTCAGTCTTGAACTACAACAAATTCATAATACCCATACCTGGTCTGGAAATCAGTCTTGTAAATGTCCTCTTCTTTGATGCGTACCCGATGATATATGGATCTTAAAACAATCTTTGAGATCACCACTGCTCCCTTCAACTGATCAAACAAGTCATCAATCCTCAACAATGGATACCTGTTCTTCATTGTCACCTTGTTCAACTACTTGTCATCGATGCATAACTTGAGAATACCATACTTCTTTTTCACAAACGACATTGGTGCAACCAAAGGCGATACACTTGGCCTTATGTATCCCTTGTCAAGAACTTACTTCAACTGAAACTTCAATTTCAGTAACTTTGGTGTGCTCATCCTATAAGGTGCCTTTGATGCTGGTGCTGCCCCTGGTACCAACTTAATAGAAAAGTCCACTTCCTTGTGCGGTGACAACTCTGAAATCTCTGTTGGAAACACATCCTGGAAATGTTGCAATATCGGGTACCTCTTCAAAAATTCTGCATCCTCAACATCCTTACCTTTATCACTACAGATATGAACTAAAAATAACACACATCCTTTCCTATGACTACACTTCACTTGCATAGATGTAACCATTCTGTTTGATGTTTCCTTCTTCTTACCCTGCAATATTCTATGTTCTCCATTGTCATCCAAAAATTCATTGGCCTTTTCATAAAAATCCACCTTAGTCCTATGAAGATACAACCAATCCATACATAGAAGCATATTGTATGATCCGAACATAAGTACATTCAGATGCGTTGAAGTAGGCATACCATTTATCTCAAATGCACAAGCTCTTACCCAATGATGAACTCTCTTCTTAGTACCTATAGCCAACTGCACTAACCAAGACTTTGCATGCACTTCTTTTCTCAAACCACACTTATCCACCAGGTCAGGGTTAACATATATATAATTAGATCTAGGGTCAATCAAAATAGAAAGAACTTGATCACAAAGCTTACCGTCGATCTCAATAATATATGCCTGGTGATCCACTTTCCTATTATCCAATGTTGAATAGATCCGAGGAATGCTCTACCCAACATCCTCAATTGTCTGAGCCCCTTGTGCATTGTAGATCTGAGGCCTACCAACTTGATACAACATGCAATCCTTCTCGAGATTCTCCTCGCTACATATCCAACACTACAATTGTCCCCTACCACCGCCTCTATTTTGCTTCTATCTAGGTTGTGACCCATGTCCCTTCTCAACTACATTAAAATTCTTGTAAGGAACAACATTCTCTTTCTCACCTACATCCCGAGGTCTTGCTCGCTTCGATGGCCATTTACCTTTAGTCTAGTCTTTCCCTTTCTAACCCTGCTGAGACTTTATCTTACACTTCAATTGCTCATAACATTATTTCAACTTCCCAATGACTTCTTCCAGTGACTAAGGCTCATCATGCTCAATCTGATCCTTAAATGCTAATGGTAATCTACTGACAAATCTCTAAAATTTGGATTTATCATCCTTAAGATACAATACATACCTCAACAACTCTAGGAACTTAGTCATGTACTCTTCATTTGTCATCGATCCCATATTTACCTCATAGAACTCCTTAGATTTACTGTCACAGTACCTCTCTGACAAGTACTTCTTTCTGGAAAGATTTTTGAACTCAAGCCAACTCAACTCCTTTGTCATGATGTCTTTGACCCACTTCACATTTACCCACCAGATGTTTGCTTTCCCTTTGAGGCCGAAAATTGTTATCTTGTCCTTCATGTTCTCAGTGTAATCATGTAACTCGAAGACCTTCTTCATTCCAAGCAACCATGCCTCTACATATTCTAGCTTCTTCAATTCTCCATAAAATGTAGGTGGCTTGGATTTCTTGAACTCATTTGACAAATATCCTCTATCACTCCTCCTGTAAGGATGATAACGATGATGACCGTGGTAATTGTCTGGTCCAAAACTAGATTAAAGCTCATGTCCACGACATCTCCTATCAGATGCATCTAAGAATCTGCCATCTCTGACCATGTCAACTCTATCCAACATGTTCCCACCATGAGATATACTAACATATACTCCATTGGTCTTGTCCTCCTATCCATGACTGATCCTAAGCAGTCTTTGACTTTGGAAGTCTGACAAAATCTGAAGGATAACTGCATTGACCTCTGCTTGTTTCTCGTATGCCTTGGAAAGTCTCTCTTATGACTGAATTATTATGTCATTATCTTCTTTGCAAATTCTTATTTCTTCCTTCAAACTTCTCAAAGTGTTTTCCATGTCAGAAGAGTACCCATCACCATGCCACTAATATGATCTGCAGGGAGAGTCTCATGAACTATAATCCACCATTTTCTAGTCATCTTTTATCTTCTACTTATTGCAGACATATCATGTCAGATAAACCAAACATAAACATAACCAACCTTAGTATAGTTCATGAGAGGATATCTCATCTGCAAGATCAACAAGATTAGCATGATACATGTTTAATCATAACAATATATCAACCTCATGCATGACAATACCAACTACATACCATGACCTCATGCACGACAACCATGACAATAAAAATGCATGACTAAAAAACATATATACACTGAAATGCATAAAAAATACATATTCAACCAACATGCATGCATGAAAAACACATTTCACCCATCCTGTCCAAGTGTTGAACATGGAAGCTCTGATACCACCCTGTAACACCCTCCTCCCACACTTACCCAAGTTCACCATTCCATCAAGGTAAATATGTGACGAAGAGTTACTATGATATGACTCAACTTCCTAGATACAATTAAGGAAGTGGAATTATGCAACCAAGACTTTACTGACCTTCCTCAGGAGCTACAAGACCCCCAGGAGCTAAACAAGCACTCCAGGTGCCATAACCATGAATTAACTTGCTTTTTCACCGACCTAGGCTGCGAGTTGCATGCATAATAAGGTAAGCCTCCAATCAAATGGATAATCCTGCATCCCAGTGACTGCTGTCTAATTTACCCAGTTCTGTGCATGCAACCCCGAGATTTAAGCCACTTTTTCATGGCTAAGATCTAGACCTTTACCCAGAACTTGATATAAATTTCCAAAATGATGAATGACACAAGGACAAATCCATTAATGCAAAACTTAGACAATAACTTGACCTAACCAAGCCTCACTAACACATATTGAACATGTAATCTACAGGTCATAAATGCATATATGAACATAGGGGTCTTATATGAAAATCATCAAGAAGGTCTGATGCCCTCTCACAATAGATGTAATGACATCTATTAGGCCATGCATTCATTAACCACTCGTTTGCTAATCAAAACATGTTGAGAGACATAACTAGAATCTATCATAAAACCATGCTTATAACCAACATATGCCCAAAATAATAACATTGATAGAACAACCATCAAAGCCAAATAGTAACAAGTATAAATACTCATGAAATACAAGAGGAAAAAGATCTCTTATTAACATATGCAAAATCCAACCAAGTCAAGGATGTCCACGTACCACTCGACCATAGATTGGGATGAATCAAATCTTTCTTTCAACCAATCACCCTATGCCATATTCCAAGCATGATTGTGGGACTGACGACAAAACAACTAGGGCTTCCTCACGATTTACCGCATATCCTTCCATTACTGGTCAAGGGATTTCTAGGCCCGAAACCCTCACCTATACAACCGTGCTTTACCACAATCCTTCCATTATTGGTCAAGGGATTTTTGGGCCCGAAACCCTGACGTATACAACCATGCTTTACCACAATCTTGGCATTATGAGTCAAGGCATTCCTAGACCCAAACAAAGAAATATACACTACCAGTATTTACCGCAATCCCGCCAAAAATAGTCAAGGTATCACTAGACCCTAATAAGCATGGATGCCTCCAAACTTCTTCACCAATACCTTGAGAAATTTTCCCGTCTCCACCCTCAGGCTTTACCATGTATCCCACCATTACCGGTCAAGAGATTCCTAGGCCCTTGGGAATTTTCTTGAGACCACCTCACCCGGTTCCAAAACCATCCGAAAAATCCAAAGCTCAACCAATTGAAAGAACCCCATCACACCATGGCTATCTGGAAATGGAAAGGCAAAGCTAAAACCATTGTCACACTTGGAAAAACCCATGCTAATGACATCAAGAGAACCAAATACACGCATCCATGTATCATGCATGCCAAAACTAGCAAGGAAATCATACACGCAACTTGATACCTGCAGGTAATCTCATTGTAGCGGCTTGATCCAACTCTTCCTTGCTTGATCCTTTCTTTCCTTTGCTTTCTTTTCCTTCATTTGCCTTCATTTCTCCAATGCTAGAGTGCTCTAAGTGTGTCATAGTATGAGAGAGAGAAAAAATATAGAGAGCTCCAAAATTGAAATGACAAAGGTTGTGAACTGATCCTCATAAGCCATTTTATCATTGAGGCCTCTATTTTCTTCAATGTCCTCTATTTTTCTTTCATTTACCTCCTCATATGCAACTTGTGACCTTTCACCTTCCTTTTCTCCTATTTTCCATTATTTTCATAAATAAAATGTTAATTAATGCCTCTTTGCCTTTTCAAAGCCCGTGCCAATGCTTTGCCAATTTCCTTAGCCATAATAAACCGCATGAACACCCACTAGGATGTTTTGCGCAACATTCAACTTGGAATACAAGTCCCATGACCTTGGTATTATTTTGCCTTTATTAACTTTATTACATGAACTTTTAACCTGAGGTTGTTACAACTAACATGGCTTCTTACTTTCTCTAAAGGTCCCTTTTGTAGAAACATATTTCTCAGCATCCTGTAATGTTTTGAGAAGAATCTTCGGCAAAAATCACATAGAGATATTTTTGTGGACACGTTTCGAACCAACCAGTGTGGTTCATCGTCAGGACAAGTTGAGTGAGCAAATCTTGCTATGCATTATAAATAGATAGGGAAGAATATCCAATGACCAAATTTCTAGATCAGGTAACGGCTAAAATGACAACAGCTAGATTTGACTGGGAAACGACTAAATTGACTATGAAGGGTATCAACATTATTTATTCAAATAAGTTAATTCGGTTATTAATTTTCTTATTAAAATAAACGTAAATGGTCAATTTTATAATTATAAATATATATTAGAATAAGTGAGTTAATATATTATAATAAGTAAATCATAAAATAAAATAATTTCCAATTGTTACCTATCAAAGTTATTATATGTAAATATTAAAAATAAAGTATTCTATAAATGGTCAATTATATTTTAAATAAAATATAAGTTAA
>APFE030419385.1:27423-48028 GCA_000404065.3 Pinus taeda | reverse complement strand
AATCACTGCTGCAATACAATCATCAACTTATACTTGCATCATAAATCTCTAAATCACCCAATACTGAATCACTGAAACCCTCTCATCAAAACACAGAACACAAACCAAAGCCCAGAACTCTGCAACAACCACTAGAATCAACAACAACCTGAAACACCAAATCTCATAATGCATACACTACTTGACTATATCAAAACCGCATGTATACGCGCTTTCACCAGAGACAACCTGCGTACAGATCTAAAGATAATTACTTATACCTTCGTTTTCATATCCAACCCGAGCCAGGCAGCACAAACAGATAACCAGCAATACTAGATCTTCCCACTTCGTCGGACATCCATTCCTTGCTCTCTCCTTTTTCCTAATGATCTTCTCCTTATATAGGTTAGGCTTTTCTCAATACCATGGTCCAAAACCATGTAGAAACAATACCTGGGGTCGTCATTTCGAACCAAATACCATGGACCAATACCAAAATACCATGGACCAAATACCACGGACCAAAACCATGTACGCGCTTTTCCTTCTGTGAACCTACATGTATACGTATACGCGCCTTTTTCTCAGATAACCCGCGTATATACGCACTTTCATCAAGTCTAACCCGCATATACCTTTCTTTTGACCTACTGCACTAGATCTGCCATCTGATTAAGTTGTCATCACCTGTATCAAATCTCTGAGTGAGTTTCCATCAAGGACAACACCTGAATCATAATGCCAACAATCTCCCCCTTTGGACTTGATGCTAACCACCACACCAAGTCACTCTCCCCCTTTGACATCAAGGGCAAAGGGTGGACCAAGATATTCTCTTCCTTGGTATACCTTTTGTTGTCCATACTCCCCCTGAGTACATGTTGAAGTTTTTTATTAAGCTCCCCTTTGTATATGCCAAGTTGTATCAATCCATCCATGCTCCCCCTGAGCAGATGCAAGTTCTAAGACCAACAATTCATTCAAGATCATGACTATCATTCATCATATATGATCTGCACCATAAGCATCAGCATCTAAACCTGCAATACCATTCCTTTGATCAAACAGCAAGATGTATCATTTAGCTTCATAGACTTTATCAACAACTCCTAACCATAATGCCAAAAATGCATTATTTGAAGTATATGCTCCCCCTGAGCCTGTGCCAACCATTTCTTATCATGACCGAACCATTTCTTGGGTCTGTTCTGCTGCCCTTTCTTCTGATCTCCATATACGCGACTCTGCAGCCTGTAACTCACGTATATACGCGACTTATCTTCATTATATCAGCGTATGCAAGATGGAATACTGAATTTCTTCACTTTCAGTATCCCCTGTGTCTGTTATGTCAGCTAACTGAGTTATGTCACACCTTTCTGTCTCTAATTCTGTCTTCTGAAACTGTGATGATGTATGGTCCTCTTGTTTTTAATTTTGAAAATTGCTCCTACATTCCCTTGATTTATGTCCAAGTTTGTTGCATGTATAACATCTTACATATTTCATGTTCCTTCTATTGAAATCAATTGCTTTGTGTCCATATGCATTGCAGGCAAAGCAATATCCTCTTAAATACCTGTGATGTGATGATTTTTTGTGATGGTCTTGAACCATTCTACTTCTACATCTGGCTGCAACATGTCCAAGATTATGACATACATAACAATCAACATTATTCAGTGGAGGAAATAATCGTCTATCACTTTCATAGTTAGGAGCAAGGGATTTTCTTTGAGGAATTTCTTTCCTTAGCTGTTCCTTGTTGAGAATTTTAGATTTCTTATTCGAGTTTCTTGCTTCACCTTGTGAGCTAGATTCACCTTCAACAGATTCATAGAAGCCAAGACCAGTTTTGATAATAGGGGATCTTTGACTACCAAGAATATCATCCAAAATCTTAGTACTATCTTGAAATCGCAACAATTTAACCTTTTCTTCTAATTTACCTTTTAAGATATTTACCTCAACCTGATGTTGTTCTTCCTTTTCCAGATACTGTTTCCTTAGGTCTTCTTCAACTTTTCTTCCTTCTTCCACTTGTTGCTTTAATTATCACTCATGTCTTTTTCACAGAGCTTCATGTCTGCTTCGTTTGATTTTCAAGATCTTCTTTTAGAGAGAAGATCTTTGATTCAAGACTCTGAATTGTTATGCTCTGATCTTTTACTATATCCTACAATTTCTCCCTTACCCTGGTTACTGTCTCCAATTGTTCATTTAATTTGGTAACTTCTTCAGTTTCTGCATTCTTCTTATCATATGCCATGAGACTTCTAATGTATTCACTACCATTGAATGAGTCATTACTTTTAACATGGGTATAATAGCTTCTATTACCTTCTTCAGACATCTTTCCTTTGTTATGAGGGCATCTAGCAGCATAGTGACCAACTCTACCACATGAAAAGAATTTGAAAGGTAGCTTATCTTTGAATTGTCCAATTCCCTGTTCAAGATTCTTGACAAAATTTACCTCATCTTCTTCCTCTAACATGTATCCTGATGCTTTGAATGCGGCTTCTAATGGTCCCTCTTTTCGCATCTCAAAAGCAGTTAAGATTCCGTGAAGTTGTGACATTGTGATTTTCTGCAGATTCTCCTTTTCTTCTATGGCAGACACTTTGGAATCAAATTCAGCTGACAGGGATCTCAAAACCTTTTCAACTAAGACAACTTCCTTAAATTATTCACCTAAATTCCTCATACAATTTACAATCTCATCCATACGCAGGAAGTAATTAGCTATGCTTTCATTACTATGAATCTTAAGATTTTCATACCGGATTCCGAGAGTTTGAAGCTTTGCTCTTTTTACCCGTTCATCTCCTTCATAGCTTATAATGATTTTGTCCTACATTTCCTTACCTGATTTGAAATGCATGACCTTCATAAATTTTGATTGTGTTAAACTTCCCAATAAGGCAGTAACAGCTTTGGCATTGAGCTCATATTTCTTTCTCTCTGCAACATCTGTAGGAATTGCTGATGGGAATTTGTATCCTCCTTCTACGATTCCCCAAACTTCTACTCCAATCGATTGTAGATATGTTTTGTTTCTTATCTTCCAGTGGGTAAAGTTGTTCCTGTCAAAGATTGGTGGCCTGATATGTGCCTCTCTTTCTGGATTAGTCATTCTGATGGATCTTTCTTTCAAGTGATCAAGCTTCTTCAAAAGAACCTGCTCTGATACCAATTGTTGGAAATAATACTGAGGGGGTGGGGGGGTGAATCAGTATTATCAAATTAGATACTTTTCTTTTTCATACTCAGATGTATATATGCGGCTTCAGTTCAGTATATATGCGACTGTGTTAAATTCAACTAGCGTACATGCAGTAATCTTATGATTCAGTTAGCTTATCTTCAGTAAATGCATCAGAACATTATTAACCTTATTAACAGTAATTAGGTGTAGTAAAACAGTACAGGTCATCACACATAAGAAGCATACATGAACACCATGATATAAGGTGGAAACCCAATGTGGGTGAAAACCACCTGCTGCAATTCGTCTCTTTCTTCCTTTAATAAGAAACTTCTTTCACAATGTACTGGTGCAGTCCTTTACCAGTACGTAGGCTGTAACCTGCAGAGAGCTACAACCCTCTCTCGTTTTCGAGCTTCTCCTGGAAGGGAGCTACAAACCCCTTAGCTCTTGCACTAGCCAAGATACTAGTACATAGGTGCTGGCCTACAAAAGGCCACGACCTTCTCTTTCTTCTAGGGACCACGTTTCATAAATTTTCAGACTGGATCCATAAGTACAAAACAATCACTACTGCAATACAATCATCAACTTATACTTGCATCATAAATCTCTACATCACCCAATACTGAATCACTGAAACCCTGTCATCAAAACACAGAACACAAACTAGAGCCTAGAACTCTGCAAAAACCACTAGAATCAACAGCAACCTGAAACACCAAATCTCATAATGCATACGCTACTTGACTATATCAAAACCGCGTTTATACGCACTTTCACCAAAGACAACCCGCGTACAGATCTAAAGATAATTACTTATACTGTGAACCTGCGCGTATATGTATACACGCCTTTTTCTCAGATAACCCGCGTATATACGTGCTTTCATCAAGTCTAACCCGCGTATACCTTTCTTTTGACCTACAACACTGGATCTACCATCTGATTAAGTTGTCATCACCTGTATCAAACCTCTGAGTGAGTTGCCATCAAGGACAACACCTTAATCATAACGCCAACACATATATGGATCTTGACTACCACAGATTATTTTACAAAATGGATAGAAGCCATACCCTCAAGACAAGCTACTAATATTGTCATAATAGGTTTCCTTGAGGCCAACATTCTATCCAGATTTGGTTGCCCCACCAAAATCATCATAGACAATGCAGCAGCTTCTAAATCAAAGAGGATGATTGATTTCTGCAACAAATATCATATAATGCTGGGTCACTCCACAACCTAATATCCCCAAGGAGATGGACTAGCAGAGTCTTCCAACAAAAGCTTAGTGAATATCATAAAAAAATTGTTGGAAGATAACAAGAAAACCTGGAATAAGAAGCTAGTAAATGCCTTGTGGGTAGATAGGCTGACCACAAAGAAATCCATTAGTACCAATCCTTATCAGCTAGTCTATGGAATGGAGGTTGTTTTCCCATCTTCCTTGGGAACACCAGTAATAAAATTGCTCCAAGAAGCACAGGTTGAGTGTTGAAGAGGTAAATCCCCTCTGCAGACAGAGGCGATCCCTACTAGCCCAAACCGGGTCTAGCAACAATCATCAATTGCTATAGCGCAAGTTCCTAATTGCAAATAAACAGACCATCGATGAAGGCCTACCTGGATTCCAAAACTATTGTTTGTAGGAGAGGTGGTGCTCTCATTCCTCTGCTCTGAAAGATCACAATCCTCATGATCTCCATGAATGGACACGTGCACATACAAGAGACAATACAAACACAAGCATAAAATCCAATGTACGCAACTATATGTCAGTCAAAAAAGACATAACTCATCATCATCATAAATAATAACAAGAGTGGAACCATAACCAATAGTCGTTCATTAATAATCAATCAAAGGGGAGTACAACCAATGTTCTAACACTGGATTCTCCTTTGGCAGGTAGTCAACAGAACATGTCTCGCAAAGCCTGTCGAGAATAAGGACAAGCCTCTCTCTTTAGATCTTGGAAAATAGTCTCCTTGCTTGGATTTGACCTTAAGGGAGTCAAGAAGGCTCTTGTAGCATGAAGCTCTTGGGAATTTGGGAATTCTAAAACTATGGAACTAGCTTGCAAAGGAAATGGGCAAGCTTTTATAGATGGAGGAAGGGGAGTTGGGATCATAACCAATAATCATGGGATTGGCCATATCATCAAGGAAGCTTGCATGAGAGGTGGCAAACCACTTCCTCTCTATGGAAATCCGTAGCCGAACCACCCAACTCAAGATGGATAGCAGTCCAAGAATTTGTTAGGATGAAACTTTCGTCGTTTATTTGTTAAAAAACACCTCTTAATATGGTTGGCGTGGGTGCGACTCTATGACAAAGCACCAATTGGCGCGCCCTCTTTGTAGGATTTTCCCCCTTGGCGCGAGGGCTGAATTATGAGACCGTGCCAATGGAAAAGGAGTTATTTTTAGGGTTTTTTAGCAAGAGATGTCTTCAGGGCAAACAAAGCTCATGTTTAGAGGAATGCAATGCAATTGTTTTTAGGCCATGCCGCTTCTCAGAGGTCCCAGAATGATTCCTCCAAGATACGGGGCAGGGGTAGCAGGGACAGTGACAAATTGTTGTGTAACAGATGCCCCCTAAAG
This sequence comes from Pinus taeda, assembly GCA_000404065.3. Taxonomy (NCBI): domain Eukaryota; kingdom Viridiplantae; phylum Streptophyta; class Pinopsida; order Pinales; family Pinaceae; genus Pinus; species Pinus taeda. The sequence continues at coordinate 42,229 of APFE030419385.1, read as the reverse complement.
CATGAGGCCCGAGAGAGAGAGAGAGGGGTGAAATTCTTTACGAGAACATATCCAACCAAAAACACTGGCGCCGAAAAACCTGCGTGGAGAAGTACAACTGATATCTCAAATACATGATATGTGTGGTATGGGCACAGCCATCCAGTGAGGATCGATAAATAGACTCAGGCATGGTCACAGCCATCCAGTGAATGAGTAACAATCATAGGAATCCACAAAATCGTAGCCTGGATCTCAACAGACAAAATCCAGGGTCTTGCGCTCCATCTTGGTCCAAATTATGCGAATATATGAGCTGAAGTCGAACATGCAGGAACATCGTCTGATTACTAGCCAATGGTGAAAGCTGTTAACAGATGCAAGAGGTAACACCAAAAATAACAATGGCCCTCAAGGTACTACAAGTACAATCTATTTTGTGTGAATCAGTGAGTCGGCGTCGAAAACCCGTAGAATCATCCGATCGGAAGCCAATGATGAAAACCTCGCGTCGAATACGAAGAACCTGCCATTGAGGCATGCAAGCTCCAAGGCACTAGAAGGGAGTCTCTAGATCAGCTTCTTGGATAATGAGCTGAAGTCGACAGGAAGTGACCTTGACCAAAGGTGGGCCATAGTATTTCCCACATCATCGATGCGAGACATAGGAAGATAATGTTTTTGTGAATCCGGATTATATGAGTTATCAGAGGGAGGTTGATATTTTGTAGAGGTCAACTTCTCTTGAACATATCAGTGGCATGACAATGGACTTGGCAGTATTTGACATCAATCAATCATAGGTCATGTTGACAAGGCAAAGAGTAGATGAGAGGTCAAACAGGATCACCCAAACCCATGGAGGCAAGTGAAAAACGAGATGAGATGTTCCCACCCTGACATGAATGCAAACAAGTGCCATGTTCAAGAGCGACATATTTCCGACAAGACAATGATTCTGATTCCATTTTCCTCACCATTTCTGGCAAGTACCCCAATTATTTTTATTAACAGGATTGAAGGGGATAGCATATGCTTGTAAAACGTCATTTCGACGGAATCCAATGTCATCAAGTTTTAACAAGTCTGACAAAGGGAGAAATCGACATCTTTTCATGTTTAGAGAGTTTGAAAAGATAGCAGAAAAGTAAACTCCAAAGGTCCCTTTTCGTAAATAGTTCCTCAAACCCGAAAAGGTAGAAAACAAAATCCAAGGAAACCTCCTAGTCGTGATAGGCTAGGGTATTCCTTTTTCGTAAATAATCCATCCCAGCCCGAAAAAGGTGTAAACATATACTGGGTAGATGTCGTTTCGCATCCATTTTAATGAGATCGAAATGACAAGGGCCTCGGCAATCTTTTCATGTTTAGAGAGTCGGAAAAGAGCTGAAAGATGACTCTAGAATGACTTTTTCGTGTATTTACAGAGTCAGAAGAAGTATAAAATATAACTCGTTTCATCGTTTAAGACGCATAAAAAACCTGTTGCTGCACCAAAAGCATATGTATATATGTGTGTGTGTGTGTGTGTGTGTGTGTGTGTGTGTGTGTGTGTTGAAATGTTTGCACAACATGCATCACATAGATCAAAAATATACATGTTCATCTTAATACATCCGGAGATGACAAGTCTCTCAAAAAATATGCATGAAAATAAACCCTAGGTGTCTAATCTCTATGGTGCTCATGATAACATGTCACCGCACGCACTAGGCATCTCAGAAGATGATGGAGGTGACTAGGCACTCCCACTGTATGTCTCTGGTATGCCAGTGGGACATCTGCCAGCCGGGCATAGTCTGGAATCCCTCGGGCGATCCCCTCGAGGTTCTGGATCAACTCTCCTCCCTCGACACCCTCTGCCTGAGGGTCAGCTGCGTCGTCAAATTTTTGAAGAGGTAAATCCCCTCTGCGGACAGAGGCAATCCCTACTAGCCCAAACCAGGTCTAGCAACAATCATCAAACACTATAGCGCAAGTTCCTAATTGCAAATAAACAGACCGGCGATGAAATCCTACCTGGATTCCAACGCTATTGTTTGTCGGAGAGGTGGTGCTCTCATTCCTCTGCTCCGGAAGATCACAATCCTCATGATCTCCGTGAATGGACACCTACACATACAAGAGACAATACAAACGCAAGCATATAATCCAGTATACGCAACTATATGTCAGTCAGAAAAGACATAACTCATCATCATCATAAATAATAACAAGAGTGGAACCATAACCAATAGTCATTCATTAATAATCAATCAAAGGGGAGTACAACTAATGTTCTGACGCTGGATTCTCCTTTGGTGGGTAGTCAACAGAACATGTCTCGCAAAGCCTATTGGGAATAAGGACAAGCCTCTCTCTTTGGATCTTGGACAATAGTCTCCTTGCTTGGATTTGACCTTAAGGGAATCAAGAAGGCTCTTGCAGCATGAAGTTCTTGGGAATTTGGGAATTTTGAAACTCTGGAACTAGCTTGCAAAGGAAATGGGCAAGATTTTATAGATGCAGGAAGGGGAGTTGGGATCACAACCAATAATCATGGGATTGGCCATATCATCAAGGATGCTTCCATGAGAGGTGGAAAACCACTTCCTCTCTATGGAAATCCGTAGTCGAACCACCCAACTCAAGATAGAGAGTAGTCCAGGAATTTGTTAGGACAAAACTTCTGTCATTTATTTGTTAAAAAACACCTCTTAATATGGTTGGCGTAGGTGCGACTCTATGACAGAGCACCAATTAGCGCGCCCTCTTTGGATGATTTGCCCCCTTGGTGCGAGGGTTGAATTATGAGACCGCACCAATGGAAAAAGAGCTATTTTTAGGGTTTTTCAGCAGGAGATGTCTTCAAGGCAAATAAATCTCATGTTTAGAGGAATGCAATGCAAGTGTTTTTAGGCCATGTCACTTCTCATAGGTCTCGGAAAGAGTCATCCAAGATACGGGACAGGGGTAGCAAGGACGGTGACAAATTGTTGTGTAACATTGAGCCAAATGATATTCAAAGGAGGATCAATCAGACAACTCAGTTGTAGTAGGTCAAGGAAGAAGTATATATCAGATCCCAAGTTGTGCAAGAGAGAATCAAGAAAGATTTTGACAAAAGGACCAAGGCAGAATATTTCTATCTAGGAGATAAAGTTTTGAAATAAGACTCAAGAAGGGAGGAAAAAGGTAAACATGGGAAGTTTGACTTCCTATGGAAAGGCCCTTACATCATTTATGCTTTCAGAGGTAATAATGCTTATTTCCTCAAAGAATTGGATGGTGCAGAAGTAGAAGGAGGACCAGTTAATGGTTGAATGCTTAAGCACTATATAGATCCCAGTCACTGATTTCACTAATCACTTGTACATATTATATTTTTCACAAATTTTAGTGTTGACTGGATGGTAATTTTGGAGTTGAAGCTCGAAGAGAAGGCCCTAAGCTTCAAAAGTTTCATTGTCATAAATATCAATAAAGTAGCAAAGTAAAAGGGAAAGTTGCAGAGTAAAATCACAGTAATTCAGAAGGCCAATGATCTACTAGTTCTTGACATTTCACCAGGAAATGCCATCCCCAAGTGGAGCCACTATTATGTTCCTATACCAATAGGAGTCATAATTTTTGAATAGCTGAGGTCAAAACTGTAATATGTACATACCTTTGCTTTCTACAAATGTTTTCCATATTCAAAAAATCAAAAAAAATTAAAAAATGTAAAGAGGGTATGTCCTAAAAGAAAAATCAAAGGACAAAAAGAATGAAAAAGGTCAAAAAAGATGAAAAATGAACCCCAAGAAAGAAAAAGACCATGAAAGTGTGCAAGTCAAAATGCTACTACCATTTAATTTTGATGAAGAATAAAAGATTGTGTGTAGCTTGTTACTTTTGCCACAATCCATGGATAGTCAAAATGTTTAAACTTGGCTATTGTAGAAATTCCCACTGTAGATCATCTGGTAATGCAATGTATTAAAGCAAAACACTTGATCTACTTCTACAAACAATTTAGCGGAAGCTTAATCGAACATGAGAAACATCAACCAAGAACAGATATAACTGAGAATGAGAAGTAATCAACCATAACATAGAAGATATAACACTGGGGAAAGCACCATCCTAAAACCCAAACTCTATATTATCATACAAGTGGAAATCTTGTTCAAGTTACAAAAATAATCAGCTCTCAAGCTATCCTACTCTCTCTGCAATCAAATAAATACAGCTCATAGAATCAATAGACATAGAATATATCTTCCCCAAGCCCTCCAAGCCTCTTATTTCCTTGCACAGTTTTGATTGGGGTCTAATGATATCACATGTGTGAATTGGCCTCATCACACTCATTGTAACCTTAGGTCCAACTGTGCAATCCTCAAGGAATAATATTCCTTCTGCATGCAAGGAATATTCATCAAGGAATATCCTAGCAACTGATAGTACACTATCCCTCCATCTGATCTCAATTGGGTCTCTGGCTGAATTGACATGCATGAGTTATCCATAAGTGAATCTTCAGCTATCTGAAATATAGTAGTTACATGCATGCAAGCATTAGCTAACTGAACTCTCATTAATTTAACAAACGGTTAAATTAATCTAACTGGACTAGACTCAATTAACTGAGCCAACTAATTACAACTCACTCTTATCTCTTTAACTGATGGATAAATCCCTCAATCAAAGGAGAAACTATTGCATTTCCTCACATAGAATTCAAGTTCATAATTCCTTAACTAATTAACTCAAGATGAATTAATTAATCAATCTACAAATTATTGTTAATATCAAATTCGAATTTTACTTCCTATGTTTAGTCCAGGGACTAACTAAAATAAGAAGGGATCTCGAAATGCTATTTTTAGAGAAGCTATTTTTAACACTTTCACTTTTCACCCATTGTAGCTAAGATCTCCAATGGATGAACTGCTATTTATAGCTCGGCTATTTATAGCCTAGCTATTTATAGCAGTGCTATTTTTAGCATTTCTTGTTACACATTTCAACTCTCCCTCTCAACAAGAAAGGGATTATCACTAACCCCGATCCTGTCTCTGTGGAACTCGAACTTGCATTTTGACAATGCCTTCAAAATATCTGCATCCTACTCCTCAGTTGAAACATACTGCAAAATCATGATCCTCTTGAACACACAGTCCCATAGATGATGGTAACAGATATCTATATGCTTGGACCTATCATGAAACACTGGATTCTCATAGAGTTTTATGCAACTCTGATTATCACAATATATCACTGTAGGATCCATCTTCTAACCAAACAATCCCACTAGAATCTTTTGCATCTAAATGGCCTCGCATGTTTCCTGACTAGCAACCATGTATTCAGCCTTTGCTGAGCTGAGTGCAACTGATCTCTATTTCCTATTATACCAAGAAACTATAGTTGAACCAAGGTTGAAGATTCCTCCAGAAGTTCTCTTCCAGTCTGATGGACTACCAGCCCAATCCTCATCCATGAAGCCTTGCAGCTTCACTCCCTCTGTCCATCTGTACCACAATCCATACTGTGTAGTGCCTCAGAGATATCTCAGCACATGCTTCACTGCCTTCCAAAACAGATTGGTAGGTTGAACCATAGCTTGAATCCGCTGGTTCACCACAAAGCATAAGTCAGGTCGTGTGTTCACCAAATACATAAGTGAACCCACCAGCTGCCGATAAATAGTAGTAGCTACTACCTCACCTCAAGTAGCATGCTCCTTCCTCTAGTTCCCAGCTAGAGGAGTCTGCATGGGTTTGCACTTCTCCATGTGAAAGCGCTTGAGTATCTTATTAGCATACTTGCCTTGAGACACAGATACTTCCCCATCTTTATGCCACACTTCCATGCCTAGAAAGTAGTGCATGAGGCCCATGTCCTTCATCTCAAACTCTCTTGCAAGGTCCTCCTTGCAATATTTGATCATCTGATCATCACCTATCAAAATCAGATCATCGACATAAAGTACAATAATCAATGGCTTACCTTCTACCATGATGTGGTAAAGGTTCGCATCTACTTCACTCTTGGTGAAGCTCAACCCGGTGAAATCACTGTCGATCCTGGTATACCAAGCACGGGGTGCTTGCTTTAGCCCATACAGTGCTCCCTTGAGTTGGAAAACATGTGACTCACGATCAAAAATATCAAATCTTTCAGGCTGCTCAATGTATACCTCTTCCTCAATCTTCCCATTGAGGAACGTTGTCTTCAAATCCATCTGATGGATCTTCCAACCCATCTGAGTTGTTAGAGCTAGCATTGATTTGATAGCTGAGTACCTTGCTACAGGAGCAAAGGTCTCATCATAGTCGATCCCCTCAACTTGTGAGAAAACTTGGGCAACAAACCTTGCCTTATGTTTCTCAACACTGCCATCAACTACCTGCTTTACTTTGTAAATCCATCGGGAACTAACCACTGAATTGTCCCCAGGTCTAGGGACAACATCCCACACACTGTTTCGTATGATAGAATCGTACTCTTCTACCATTGCATCAACCCAGACTGGTTGTTGCACTGCCTCCTAAAAATAAGAAGGTTCGGTCACTACACACTCCCCAACCAGGGCCATGTAGCCAGTGTATCTCTCGGGAGATCTCCTCTGTCTGCACTGAGAGGATGGCTGCCCCACATTCCCTCTCACATCTAGCATCAATTTGTCAGCTTCTCGAGAGCATTTCCGCCCATCTCTAGAAGACTCTCCAGGAGTGGTGATATCCACTACTGTATCCTCATGCGGCTAATCCAAATCATCAGGAGGCTCCTCCTCCTTTGGAACTAAAATTTCCTCATCACCATGCAACTTGAGCTCCCTCTCAAGTGACACTCGCATCACTCTCTGCTCATTGAACTTCAAATCCATGCACACTATGGTCCTCTGACTAGCAAGCAGAAACACATGATAGTTATGGGGTGTATCTGTGTACCCCACAAGTATCCCCAACTCAGTTTTTGGGTCTAGCTTCTTCCAAGCATCTTTGGTGACGTGACAGAAAACTAGTGATCCAAAGATACGGAAGTGACTCACACATGGTCGCTTCCCCAAAAAAGCCTCCATAGGTTTCTTCATCCCCAAGATACAATGAGGACTTTTGTTCTGAAGGTACACTACTGTATTACATGCCTCAGCCCACAGATGAAGTGGTAGTCTTTGGTCATGCAAGATTGCTCGAGCTACTCCCACAATAGATCTGTTCTTCCTTTTGGCCACCCCATTCTATTGTGGGTTATGAGGTGTCTTCAGTTCCCATTTAATTCCTTCTGCAACACAGAAGTCTTTAAACTGTTGGGAAACATACTCTCCACCATTGTCGCTACGAAAGGCTTTTACTTTCTTTCCAAATTCTTTCTCTACCAAAGCTTTAAACTCACAAAACCTCAAGAAGGTTTGATCCTTCTTTTGCATGAAATAGATCCAACATCTACAAGAAAAATCATCAATAAAAATAACATAGTACCTTTTCTTAGCGGTGGAGGCTATAGAGAATGGTCCACATACATCTGAGTGAACTCGCTCCAAGACTGCTCTAGCTCTACTATCCTGATCTTGAAAGGAAGCTTTAGTGTACTTACCCAGGGTGCATCCTTTGCATGTGTCTATTTGCTCTAGTTTTCCCTTAGGTAAGGGGGTAGAAATTTGTTGCATAATATTCAAGGCCACGTGATGCAAGTGGCCTAGTCTTCTATGCCATAGCTCACCAACATCTTGGCTTTGCACCACCTCTGCTTTGGAACTCAGTGCAACACAGTCATCTACCTCTAACTTGTAGAGATTCTTTACTCAAATCCTAATTTGCTTGGTCTATCCGGTGCCGATATGCCTCAGGAAAACTTTTCCTTTACTAAAGACTACATCATAGCCTTTATCTTCTAACATAGCAAAAAACACAAGATTTTTTTTCAAACCTGGTACATACTTAACAGTGGATAGGGTGAGAGGAGCACCATGCTCCCTCTAAAACACAAATGTAACTTCACTTGAGACACAGTACTTTCCATCATCGCCCATCTCGATCCGCATCTGGAGATCCTTCTCCTCCAATGTACTGAAAAGATTCTTGTCACCCGACATTTAGAAAGAAGCTCCACTGTCTAGGTACCAAACACATCCCACCAGGGATGAAACCATGCATGCGATAAGTGAGAAATCCAGCTCAAACTATGAGGCTAATGCATCACCATCAAATCCCTTGGAGGAACCCTTCTTGGATTTCTTTAGTGGACAGTTCATTGCATAATGGCCCACTTCATGACAGTGAAAGCATCACACTTTCGACTTGTCAACCTTCTTCCCACCATGAGAAGATTTGGATTGGGATGCTTTCCCTTTCCCTTTCTTAGCTTTACTCACTAAAGCTAGATTTTCTTCATCATCTTGTTTTGATGAAGATCCATCCCTGGTGTTTCACCTTATCTCCTCCTACATTATATCCGACCAAAGTCATTCCCAATTTGGCAGTTTCTCTCTTCCATTAACCAAGTCCTGCTAGCTATGCCAGCTCTTAGGAAGACCAAGGAGTGCAAGACTCACCATGTCATCATCAGCAGTCACGATCCTTATGCTTTCAAGCTCATCCCTGCAGGTGGTGAGCTTGTTCAAGTAGAGATTGTGTCGCACTTTTCGCACTTGATCTTTCGAAGTTTATCTTTCAGCGCTAGCTTCCTCTAATCACTGTTATTCTGGTAAAGATCTTTCAATGTTTTCCACATCGAAAACAGATTCTCCTTCCCATGAAGGCTCGAGACAATGTGATCTTGAGCTCCCTCCAGGATGATTCTCCTAGCTCTAGCCACACACTTTTTCCATTCCACCAGTTGAGTAGCATCAGTCGGCTTTTGGACTTCTTGATAAATGAAGTCCTTTAGACCGTTATCTTCTAATACTGCCTCCATGCAATCCTTCTAGGCTATATAATTCGAACTACCATCAAGGGCATATTCGAGTCTCAAACCACTGAACACCATCGGTGAAATAGATGTGATAAGAACTCAATTCAATATTCGGAAAACAAACTTTGAACTTCTCTTGCTTGTATATTTTCCTTCCTTGATCACCTTTGCTCTGATACCATGTAGAAATTCCCACTGTAGATCACCTGGTAATGCAATGTACTAAAGCAAAACACTTGATCTACTTCTACAAACAATTTAGCGAAAGCTTAATTGAACATGAGCAACATCAACCAAGAACAGATATAGCTGAGAATTAGAAGTAATCAACCATAACACAGAAGATATAACACTGGGGAAAGCACCAACCTAAAACCCCAACTTTGTATTATCATACAAGTGGAAATCTTGTTCAAGTTACAATAAGAATTAGCTCTCAAGATATCCTACTCTCTCTGCAATCAAACAAATATAGCTCACTGACTCAATAGACTTAGAATATATCTTCCTCAAGCCCTCCAAGCTTCCTATTTCCTTGTGTTCATACAAGTAGAAATCTTGTTCAAGTTACAAAAAGAATCAGCTCTCAAGATATCCCGCTCTCTCTGCAATCAAACAAATACAGCTCATAGACTCAATAGACTTAGAATATATCTTCCTCAAGCCCTCCAAGCCTCTTATTTCCTTGTGTAGTTTTGATTGGGGTCCAATGATATCACATGTGTGAATTGGCCTCATCACACTCATTGTAACCTTAGGTCCAACTGCGCAACCCTCAAGGAATAAAATTCCTTCTGCATGCAAGGAATATTCATCAAGGAATATCCTAGCAATTGATAGTACATTGTCCCTCCATCTGATCTCAACTGGGTCTCTGACTGAACTGACATGCATGAGTTATCCATGAGTGAATCTTCAGTTATCTGAAATATAGTAGTTACATGCATGCAAGCATTAACTAACTGAACTCTCATTAATCTAACTGGACTTGACTCAGTTAACTGAGCCAACTAATTACAACTCACTCTTATCTCTTTAACTGATGGATAAATCCCTCAATCAAAGGAGAAACTATTGCATGTCCTCACATAGACTTCAAGTTCATAGATCCTTAAGTAATTAACCCAAGATGAATTAATTAATCAATTTACAACCTGTTGTTAATATCAAATTCGAATTTTACTTCCTATGTTTAGTCTAGGGACTAACTAAAATAAGAAGAGATCCTGAAATAATATTTTTAGAAAAGCTATTTTTAGCACTTTCACTTTTCACCCATTGTAGCTAAGATCTCCAATGGCTGAACTGCTATTTATAGCCCAGCTATTTATAGCAGTGCTATTTTTAGCATCTTCTACTTTAGCATTTCTTGTTGCACATTTCAACAACTATTTCATGTTTTCAATTTTATGCTTAGAAATAGAGAATAATATCTGAACAAACTGTTTAATCTTGGCAGAAAAGTAGATAGGTAGAGAAAATAAAAAGAGCTCAACTATTTAATTTGATCCCTTGGATGTAATAAAGATAGACTTAGATATATTTCTATTGTAAAAGAAAAGAAAAGCTTTGATAAGGGTTTGCCAGCTTAAGTGCACCCTAATAAAGAGTAGAAAAAATGGTAGGGTGAGTAGATGGGTAAGTAGCTAAATGGTTGTAGAATTGTGATGATTGTTTAGATAAGATCATATCATTTACTTTCATCATCAAATTTCTAAATTATGGATGATAATTGAGTATTTACCAAAGCACACAAAGTCAAATTGATTAACCTCCCTCATCCACTACATTTTTCACTTGACTAATTTCCAAGGAAAGTCTTAAAGTACCTAAAACCTTAAGTTAAAGGGGCTCAGAGAATTTCTCTAACTTCTGGAGGGACCAGATCCTCGACCCAATAACTTATAGGTTCTAAGTACTAAAATCCCCTCATAAACATTCACCCCCTTTCAATTCATCCATTTTCCCGTAAAAACCCCTTTTCCGAAGGTAAAAGCACCATTTGCATAGGGAAATTAATCACCCCCCAAGCAAACCCCTTGTTCACAAAAACCCACAAATGCACATTTAGCCTAAGTTATAATGTTCTATGTGAAAAGTAAATAAATTTCAAAATAAATTATACTTAGTGCATTTCTATTGGAGATTTGTTGAACAGATTCCCTCCACTCACCTCAATCATACTTGCTCAGTTATTTCAGACATTTATTAGGGAAGAGCAATACATTCCAAAGGATCCTCCACCATACATATCCACCATATTCTCTGATCTTGGCCAAGACATCATAGATATGATATCTAGTGTGTTAGGCCAAACTACAAGTGAATTTGTTGATGAGATTATTATAGCCTTTATGTCCATTTACACTCCTCGACAGCCCCCTGCAATCATGTTTGACTACGCTAAGTTCATTGCTGATAAGATACATGATCAATTCATGAGGATGGATAATGAAAGAGTGTTCAAATATTCTTCAATTTTATATCATCTTTTCTTGTATTATCAAGCTGACAAATTCCCAATCACACCCCAAAAGCTTAATACCATAGGCAACCCTAGATCGATAGTCTTTTGGACTTCATTAATCCACCTATATGACTCCCAATATTCTTTTATTGATTTCATATATCTCTTTGTGAACCCAGTGGAAACTATGTTACTAGGATGCCCTCCCCCCAGAATTAGTGCAAATATCAGGAGGGTCCTACAGTTGTCCAAAAAATATAGAGTGGGATATTAGTACTTATACCAAAATCACACTAAAATCAGAATATATGGATGTGAGTTGGCTCCCTACAAACTACCCAGATACCTCCCCATGATATTGTTTTCCCTGGAGTACTATAGGCAAATGATTAATTCAGATGAGGTGCATTTTGTGAAGGCCAAGAAGAAAGCTCAACTTAGGATAAAATATCAGCTTGGCCCCTTCATATGTAATAGTAGGGAAGCAGGAAAGGAGGCAGAGGAAATCCTCCAAAGGCTGAAATTGAAACAAAGTTTTACCTGGACATATGACCCTTTAGAGTTCATTTACAATAGGAGACAAAAGAACAAATTATCTCCTTACATCCACCACAGAATTCCTGAAATTGAACAGTATGCTAATCAACTAGAATGGGTGGAAAATACTTTGGTAGACCGAGATAGCATAGAAGTTGTTGCCAATAATGTATTTATTGATTTAGAAAGAAGACTTGATGAAAATTCATTTGTACAGGTGTCAGGAGAATCCCAATCTCAAAGGGAATCACAAGGACACAGTGAGCAAACAACAGAGGAAGGACCTCAAGAGCAAGAGCCATCAGAGCAACCAGAGGAATCAGAATAGCCAGAGATATCAGAAGAACTTGCTCAACCAGAACATATCATGAGTAATACACCTATTTTACAAACTCCTCTAAATGAGGAGAGAAATCCTAAAAGAGATAGAGAGAAGGCCACTCCTTCTAGCGGACTTGTTGCCCAAACTTATGTCAAGAGGCAAAGGTTGAATCCATTTTCAGAACAAGAGTTTACTGAAGAAATAGAAATAGTAGAAAGCAGGTAGACCACTCCCTCAGGAGGTACACAAGAACCTTCCACTTCTTAGGCATAGATGTTAGAGAGACAACAGAGCATGGAAGTATCCTCATTCAAAGCTTCAAGTGGCCAGAGCCAAGACATCAGAGAGAAATATAAAGAAATAAAGGCTAGGAATGAAAGATTGAAGGTCCAAAGCTATGCACATTACCTAAGAATGGCTCCTACTAATCAGACAAGGCTAATGTCAGCCTTTGATGTTAGGAAAAATGCAGATGACTTTTATGAAGCCCACCACACAGCAACCCATATCAATTGCAGATTACTTGAAAACAAACTTTGAAATATTGGCAAAGGATATCCATCCTATTGACCAAATAGAATTACACAAGCAAACTGGGAAATGGTCTACTCCACCTTGACCAACAAGGCAATTACAGCTCACCAACTCCAGAATTCGCTCAATAATATATCAGTGCAATTCCAGTTAGAGAATGCCTCTTCACAGGCCAAGGATACCATAATAAAGTCCTTAGAGGACTTAGTCATAGAACTAGGGCATAATCCCAAAGATGTGAAAGCTGCAAAAAATCTTATTAAAAAGAAGAATGATGACATAGTTGCACTGAAAAAGCAGCTTAAAATTCCTTCTCTGCGTCATCCTCAGACAGATGAAGTATTGGAAACTCAGAAGGAGGAAGAGCTTATGGATTTATTCCTTAAGCTGAATGAACAACTGAAATAAATAGAGAAAGAGATGGACAACTTGATACAGTCTAAACAGAGTGAGTTAGCCACCACTCCTCAGACTGTAATTCCTACAGTTTCTTCAGCAGTAACATCCACATTGGCTGCTTCATTAGCACCAACAGTTCCACCAACTACTGCTCTACCAGTTACAAGTACATCAACAAGCACAGGGACATCTATAGAAAAGACAATTGAATTGGTAAAAGCCATAGAGGAAATGACCATCCAAGCTACTGAGCTCAAAAAACTTAGAGAACAAGTGTCAAGTTTGGAAACTGATTGCAATCTTGCACTGATACAACAGAAAGAAGAAGCTCAAAAGAATAAAAGAATGGGACAGAGAATAAAATTCCGTGAAAAGGACTTGACATTGCAACAACCACTGGGAAACATGAAGGAAATTCTTTGGGCCAACATCATTAACTCCATCAATGATGTTTGGCCTTCTATTCAAGTAATTTTTGAATAGACGAAACTAGTAAAAGTTGTTACAGAAGCAATCGACAAGATAATGGAAGAATTGGGAGATAAGCCTGAAGAAGCCAGCCAATTGATAACATTCCTGAACAGCAGAAACAGGTATCAGCGTGATGAACTAGAAATAGAAGACAGAACAGGAATAATCATAGAAATAAGGAAGGTTCTCACTAAGAGGAACCTTATGCTAAATCTTGAGAAAAAATGCCAGAGTATCCAAGTAGACATTGATATATTTATGACAAAGTATGGTATTTTAAGGGAAAAAGGACTCCCCAGTACTATGGTAATACATGACAAGCTGATGGCCCAAGATGATTATATTGAAAGACTAAACAACCTGGCCAGCTGCCAAGCTAGTACTTCAGGGGTAAAATCTTTGCCCATTGGAAAGGTATTATATGATAGTCTAGAAAATATGTTTTTCATAGAGCATGAGGTAAAACACTTGTTCATTAGCAGGCCAAACTTTTCCAAATATACCGAAGCTGACAAGATATATAGAAAAATGATAAGGATGAAATTACCTAATAGTGAATGGTGGATGAAACTAACAGATTTACTATAAAGTCACTGCCATAAATCTATATGGTAAAACATGGCTGCCAGGTAAAATAGGTAAAACATAGTCAAAGTATTGTAGATAAAGAGTATCAGTAGGTAGAAGACATAAAGTGAATCTAGCACATAAGTATCAATCAAATGAAAGATCCAAATCCGAATTACAACAGCCAGCACAGTCACAATAAAAGTGACAGCAAGAAGACAGTTCTCCATCTGTCTTTATCTTCATGCTTGAAGATATTTTTGGTTTCCTAGAATAATTCTCATATTGTTATGAGATATTTTGTAACATTTTTTGTATAAATACTTCATAAATTGAATTAATTAGGGTGGATTAAAATACATTTCTGTAGACATTTTATATTAAGTCAAGGAGCTATTCTCCTCAAGATTGGACTGGTTTTGCTCTATTATAAAATAAAGCTAAGGACATTTCACTAGATTCTTGTGCACAGTTGGAACAAATAAGTATTATCTCTTCATGTTTAAATATTGTTTTCTCTTCATGTTATAAATATTCATATGTGTCTCTTATGAAATCTGAAAAGTAAACAAGGAATGATATCTCAGAATTAGCTTAAATGATCATTGTTTTAACACTTTACTTTCTATATTTTTTCTGTTAAACTATCT
>APFE030419383.1:154366-178024 GCA_000404065.3 Pinus taeda | reverse complement strand
ATAATTATTATTTTATACATTTATTTAAAATAGGTTGATTTTAAAAATAGGTTGATTTTAAACCTATAAATATTAAAAGTGAAAATTGAAATAGTGTAGATGGGATAATATTGAAAATTATAATTTAAATTTTCAATATTGTAATGTTTTTTAGATATACTTCATAATTAATGTTTATTGAATTTAATATAGTTTATTGGACCTTAAGAAGGTAAGTGATTAATTGATATTCTTTAACTTTTAATTTCTATGCTAAAAAAGGTGTGAGAAGCATTTCCAGATCATCATAGTAATACTAACTTAACAAAGTCAAGAAAGTTTTTAATGTGATAAATATTTCGAAATTTAAGACAAATATAAATAAACATTGGATAATCCAAGAAAAAATGTTTTTCATCTTCAACTCTCTTAGACTCCTTAAATATCGACTATTTCACCCAATCATGTTTTTTTTCTTCCTGACAAAAATCCATTTTTCAACATTAAAATCAAAATGCACTCTTATAATATTTTGAAATTAATATTGAAAAACATAAAAATGATATAAATAATTTTTTCTTAATAATAAGAACGATGCATTCATTATTTCCTAAATTAATTATGTGTAATATTTTAATTAAAAATTTAATTATTATTAATTAAATTAACCATAACTAATGGAAACACTTTCTTTTGTTTCATTGATTCATAAAAGTATTATAATTAAGTATATATATATATATAACTAATTTGTAAATTAACATTTAACTATATTTATTGATTATAATACTTTAAATTATAATTATTTAAATTTAAATCTAATAATTATAAATAAAAAATTTAATAAAATAAAAAACAATTTTAAAAATTCTCTTTCTTAATATTAAAGACTAAACGTCAAAAATTATATTAAAAAATATTAAAAAGTTCTTAAAAAAAAAAAAAAAACAACAACAAAGAACAAGTATTAAAAATTTTTTTAATTATTTAATTTAATAAAATTTAATCATATTTATATAAACTTAAATCTAAATTAATCTATAATTTCAACCAAAATTAATAATTAATACAACCTTTAATCTAAATTAATCAGACTCCAATTTCTAATTATGTATCAATTCGTGAGTTCGCATCGAGCAGAAGTTTACAGGGTTTGTACTTACCACATACTCCAATATCTGATCGCATGGCAATTTCATGATAACACATGAAAAGAAAGTTACACATTGTGTACTTGAGTAACAACCAACAAATAAACACATCCCACTAAGTGATTTGTGTTATCTCAGTGGTTAATCTCACAAACAAATAGACCAGCCTTTAACGTTGTCATCTGTGAAGGAAGAAGCGTACGTCAACCGAACCTCGGAAGACATAAGTTACACATTGTGTACTTGAGTAATAACCAACAAAGAGGTGAATGCCTAATTGCACATACCCTAAATAAACACATCCGACTAAGTGTGATGACCCCGTAAATGTAATTGTTTAAAAAGTTACTGCAGTAAAAACTGAATGATATTGAGAACTTATTTTCTTTTAAAGAGTAATTTGTTGATTTGAATTATGCATTAAAGCAGTGTTTAAAGAATTACTCAAGAGCATTGAGCTTCCCAAAAGGGAAAACAATTATTAGAACTGAAAATAACCACCTTCCTTAACTGGAAAGATTTCCAGGAAAAAGGAAGGGGTGAATGGTTTTCCTTTTTTGTGCTGTAGAGACAGACAAAAAGAGAGGAACAGAAAGAAGGAAAAACGGATTGGTGACTAAGTCTGGTAAAGACCAGATAGTCAAGCACACAGTGCTGGCTCACTGAGGATAGTGATCCGGTAAGCAGAAGTTTGGGGGGAGATTCAGGTCTTGTGAGACTGATCTCATGGTTGGGAGGATATCAAGCTTTACACAGATCTAGACAGGACACTGAGCCAGACTCACCTATCCGAGCAGATCAGGTAAGTATCTGACCCTTATGTTTCCAAGACTGTCTGTGTAAATGGTAAAGGTAGCTGTCACTGTCAGTTTACTATAGCTACAGATAGTAAGTAGAGTATAAGTAATACTATCTAAACAGAAGCAAAGACAGAACGAGAATGAGTATTGGACAGCTGTAATTACTTAGACCTAAGTGAACATTGTGTGACAATAGACAGGCTGAGCCAGCCTAGATAGTAAACTGTGAACCAAATACATAAAGATTACCGCTATCGGTAAACTAGAAGAATATATTACAGTATCTGTAAACAAGAAGCATATATGTTTCTGCATGTAAGAAATGATATATTTAGAGTGTTGTAGAACTCAGAGGACTAGCAATTTAGGGACTGTCAACTAGTAACTATAAAGAAAGACGAAGACAGAACAGTCTGTAGAAATAATTGATAGCCCGGTTCTGTATTAAGGATGGATTCCAAGAAACAGTTATATCTGAAGCGGTGAGGAGTTCATAGCCATACTCCAATTAAACAGATAAGGCTCGAACCTATATGGCTCAAATGAGCGAATACCTTCCTTAACAGCCACTGAATATTAAAGATGAACGTGAATCTTATATGACCAAGGACGAACAATATTAAACATTGAAAACGAGAAAATCGATTCAGCTAGCCCATGAGGGTTCTAGCAAGCCGTAGCAACGA
This sequence comes from Pinus taeda, assembly GCA_000404065.3. Taxonomy (NCBI): domain Eukaryota; kingdom Viridiplantae; phylum Streptophyta; class Pinopsida; order Pinales; family Pinaceae; genus Pinus; species Pinus taeda. Next base: position 175,408 of record APFE030419383.1, on the reverse strand, counting down.
CATCTTAAACATAGTAATAATTAAAGACCGTGTAGGGAATAGAGTTATAATGCGTGCAGCATCCATAAAAGAGACTCGATTCATGTCAAACATCGACAGTAGTCTTCTGAGACAATGTAAACGCCAAATATAGATATCGAAGTACATTCAGAAGTAACAGAACCCGATTACATTGAGTATTGCCGTAATGACGGTATTATTCTATAAGAACTGTGGAAAATAACGCTTAGATAAGTAAAGAAATAAGATACAGTTGCATTGACAGTATGTAAACAAGGAAATGAGGAATTAAGTAAAGAAATGAGATACAGTTACATTGACAGTATGTAAACAAGAAAATGAGGAATTCCGAAATAGACAATAACCATTAAACAAGTTACAGCCATAAGGGTTTCCAAACTCAGGAGGTATCGCAGGTCACCCATACATCTATAGGGTTAGATGCAGGTGTGACCGCATGCTGCCAGGGCGCATGAGCAAACCCTAGGTATAAGTACAAACCCTTAACGGGTGCAACCAAACATACATGCGAGTAACCAGATTGAAACCAAAAATCAAATATATGCAACGGAGCAACCATCAAACCTGTGTAATATAAAACAGGCTGTATTCAACTCGTATCCGAGGAAAAATTAACAGCATATAAATATATACAGAAGTATGAAAATCCATAAACCGAGATTCGCAGAGGTTCATAGTTCAGTAAACTGAATACTTCCAAACATTTAAACTCACGGCCGTAGCCACCAGCATATTCAGGATTATACATCGGTTTAAGTAAAACAGATAGAACCTAAAGCTACAGAAGGCAGGGTAGTAACCCAGATCTTCATATGAGAGATGATGCCGTAAATATCCCAAGACTATATAGCCGGAACGAGACCAGGTCTTTGTATACCTACGGCCAACCAGATATGTTCAGGTTGGGGTCTCATCCTTAAGCTAGAGCAAAACCATCTGACAAACCGAGAGGGATAACGATGCAACAGTCATAAAAACCAAACCCTGATATCAGTTAAATACCTGGAAGTTCGGCGGTCCTTGATGGCAGGGCTCTTCCAGATCCATCGAAGCAAGAGAAATTGCTCATACCTGGCAAGTAGAAGATCAGGCGTTAATCCGAGTTCATTAAAACACCAAATCGAAAAACAAATCCTTAAACTGTGAACATTTACCTGGCTAGGTCCGGACTGAGACTCCATGTGGAGAAATCTTGCTGTAAGAGGGTAAGAACTCGAAGTTGCAGTGGCCTCGGAGCGCAATGGCACAGTAAACCCTTTGCCGTGAGGGCAGAGTAAGCTGATGAACATGGAGCAAAAGAACAATCGCGAATAAACCGGAAAAAGATCTGTATATACCCTACCTGCCAGAGGCAGAGACGTGGCGTAGTATTAACCTTTGATCTCTCACAGTTCATGCCCACCGTCGATGAGGGCGATGTAATCAAGGAGGAAGGCGCGGGAAAGCCCAAGTGCCGTGACCATGCCACCGTCACATGAACCGGACAGGGGAGACTCCACATTGCTGCCAAATGTCCTACGTTGGGATTGCCAGATCCCAAAGTCAACACAGATATGAAACATTAAAATGATAAGGTTGATGATCACAGCCATGTTATCACCGGTCCATAGGTTATGGAAAACTATACCTGCCGCCATAGTGTAATTGCCTTTGGGTTAGGCCGAATACATGGTTGTGGCAGCCAAATTAATGTCCAAATATATTAATTAAAGAATAGTGGAAACCTACGCATAACAAGTGCGGAAATATACCTATATGTAACTGCTGTTGATATCTATATTATACCATAATTTTTTTTTACATGTGTAGTTATATTCGTATAGGTATGTGACAATTGGTATCAGAGCCAAGTTATCCATACTGTGGCCTCTGGGATGTGAATGACGAGAAGATCATAATGACATTAACAATAAAAAAAAACAAATGTGCAGGAAGCTCACAATACTATCTGTTTCATGATCAGACCAGGCTAGTCAAGAAGCAGGAAAAGAGCAACAGAGGTATCACAAGTGATTAGCATGCAGGGGTCGGGCGGCGCACAACACAGGCCTGCAGCCAATTTGGGGCCTGCAGCAAATTTTGGAGACAATGCAGAGTTGTGGGTGCAGCTGGGTGAGGAGACCCGTAGCACGAATCTGGCCATACTAGAAACCGTTCAAGAATTGAAAAATGAAATGGCTCGGCTCCGGGCAGATAATGCACGATTGACCATGGAGCAGGAGAGAATATTAAAAAGCCTGTCTGACAAACAGAACCCACCACTAGCTAACCCCAGCGCAGAGCAGCAGAGAATAACAGAGGAAGAACGCTATCACGCAGAATCTGAAATCCCTGAAGAAGAAGAGGATCAATCTGCTAATGCCTCAGAACAACAGACCTCAAAGCGTCAAAAAGTGGAGTTGCAAGGGGAATTTCGAAAGATTAAACCTCCACATTATGATGGGGAACAAGAGGAAGCAGCTGAGGCATGGCTAATCAACATGAATAAATACTTCCAGCTGTATGAGTATGACCATAACTTGAAGGCACGTTTGGCCATCTTCCAGTTACAAGGGAAGGCGACACTGTGGTGGGAGGAGGTAAAAATTGTTAAATGAGTAACTGAATGAACTATAACCTGGGAAAAATTCCAGAAATATTTTAAGGAGAGATACTTGACGAAACGATTTTATGATGAGAAGGCAAAAGAATTCCATGATCTGCGATTGGGCCAACAGACCATGGATGAGTTCATCAATCGTTTCACATCTCTGCTTTGCTATGTACCCTACCTTAAAGAATAAAAAGCCAAGGTATAGCGGTTTGTTAGCAGCCTACCCATGTATATGAGAGAAAGGATTGAATTTGACAATCCTAAATCAATGGATGAGGCGATTCGCAAAGCCAGAATCTGCTATCAGCAGAATATCAGCCCACCATGGTAGAGTTTGAAGGTAAACTTTTAAACCTTTCCGTCTCTGTTCTAATAGACCCTGGCGCTACTTTAAGTTATATTAGTCCAAAGTTAGTTGAACAGTGTAAATTACAGCCTGAAAAATTCAGGAATCCTTGGCTGGTACAGCTATCTACAGGGACCAAAAGACGAGTAATGGCAAAGGTAAAAAGCTGCCCTATCACGGTAGTAGGACAGCCAGTAATGGCAGACCTGAATATACTGCCCCTCGGGTCCTATGATGTTTTAATTGGGATGGACTGGCTAGAGAAGCATTGGGCTTTGGTGAACTGTAAAATGAAGATGATACGGTACAAGGATGATGTTGGAATAGAACAGGAAATGCAAGGAATTAAACGACCAGTACAGATCCGACCAATCACCGCATCTCAGCTGGCCAAATGCATCCAGAATAGATGCCAAGTGTATGCTATTCAGGTAGGCTATGCAGAAACTAAAAATAAAGGGAACCCGTTAGAACATCTCCCTGTCATAAAGGAGTTCGCAGATGTATTTCCAGAAGAAATTCCTGGATTACCTCCAAAGAGGGATATAGACTTTACCATTGAGTTGATACCAGGAGCTGCTCCAGTTTTGCGGGCCCCTTATAGAATGAGTGTACCAGAGTTGACCGAATTGAAAATGCAGCTACAGGAATTGCTGGAGAAGAATTATATCCGGCCCAGTGTATCTCCATGGGGAGCCCCGGTGATATTCGTAAGAAAGAAGGATGGAACTCTTAGAATGTGTATTGATTACCGGCAGCTAAACAAGCTCACCATTAAAAACAAATACCCTTTACCTCGAATCGATGAGCTTTTCGATCAAGTCAAGGAAGCGACAATTTTCTCTAAGATTGATCTACGATCCGGATACCATCAGATCAGAATTAAAGATGAAGACATCGCAAAAACAGCCTTTCGGACCCAGTATGGACACTATGAATTTGTAGTATTGCCTTTTGGTTTGACTAATGCACCCGCCACGTTCATGTGTTTAATGAACAGTGTATTTCATCAATTTTTAGACAAGTTTGTACTAATCTTTATTGATGATATCTTGATTTATTCTCGCTCCAAGGAGGAGCATGAGAAACATCTTCGGATGGTATTGCAAACATTGCGGGAACATCAATTGTACGCCAAACTCAACAAATGTGATTTCTATAAAGAAGAAATCCAGTACCTAGGACATGTGATCTCAAAGGACGGAATTGCGGTAGATCCTGAGAAAATAAAAACCATACTGGATTTGCCTGTGCCAAAAGATGTGGCAGATATCAGATATTTCATGGGATTGGCGGGATATTACAGAAGATTTGTGGAAGGCTTTTCAAGGGTGGCATATCCCATCACATCCTTGCAAAAGAAAGGGAGGACATTCAGGTGGAGTTCCGAATGTCAACAAAGTTTTGAGAGGCTTAAGCAATTACTCACATTTGCTCCTGTTTTAAGTATAGCTGATCCAAACAAGGACTATGTGGTATGTACTAATGCCAGCGGAGAAGGTGTGGGAGGTGTGTTAATGCAGGAAGGGAAAGTGATCGCCTACGAATCAAGGAAATTAAAGGAACATGAGCAGAAGTATTCTGCCTATGATCTGGAACTAACTGCTGTCATACATGCGCTTAAGATGTGGCGACATTACCTTTTGGGTAGGAGATTTTTGTTACTCACAGATCATCACAGCTTAACGAATTATTTTAGTCAGCCCACACTGAACGCAAGACAAGCTCGTTGGGCAGATTTCTTAAGTGGATTCGACTTTGACATTAAACATCTGAAGGGAAAGGAAAATCGGGTAGCCATTGCGCTAAGTCGAAAAGTAAAATGTTTGTACGAAATTACATTTAGTAGATGGGAAAACTCATTGCAGGAAATGATGAAGACAACAGCAAGTCAAGATGCTGAATATCAGCAATTGAAGCAGCAAATGCCACTTTCCAGCAAAGGAAATCCACAAGACTATGAGGTTAGCAGTGATGGAATGCTGCTTTATAAAAAGAGGTTGTTCGTACCAAATGACAACAGTCTCAAAAAAATGATAATGGATGAGTTTCATACCAGTCACTATGCTGGTCATCCTGGATATCAGAAAATGTTGACTGCACTACGGAAGGAATATTACTGGCCGAGAATGAAAAAGCATGTGGCTGAATATTTAGCACGATGTTTGGAGTGTCAACAGATCAAAGCTGAGCATCAGCATCTGGCCGGATTACTGCAGCCCCTACCCATCCCAGAATGGAAGTGGGAGGTTATATCAATGGACTTTATAACTGGACTGCCTAAAACAAAAAGGAATAATGACTCTATTATGGTAGTAGTTGACAAGTTAAGTAAGGTGGCACATTTCATACCAGTACAATCCACTTACAAGGTAGTGCAAATTGCACATGTTTCCATGCAAAACATATTCAGACTTCATGGACTCCCAAAGACTATCATATCAGATCGAGATGTAAAGTTTACTTCCGCTTTTTGGAGAGCGCTATTTGCGGAATTGGGAACCCAGCTGAATTTCAGCACCGCTTACCATCCTCAAACTGATGGGCAGACGGAGAGGGTAAATCAAATAGTGGAAGATATGTTGAGAGCATGTGTCATGCAAAAACCTGCACAATGGGAGGACTACTTACACTTAGTGGAATTCACTTACAATAATGGATATCATGCATCCATTCAGATGTCTCCATTTGAAGTCTTGTATGGACGAAAATGTCGAACGCCCACAAACTGGAGTAGCCCGGAAGACAAATTAAGGTTGGGACCAAAAATGCTCAAGGAAATGGAGGACATGGTCAAAAGGGTAAGGACCAACCTGAAGGCTGCTTAAGATCGACAGAAAAACTTTGCAGATCGGAAAAGAAGGTTCAAGGAATACCAGGTGGGAGACCATGTTTATATCAGAATTCAGGCACGGAAAAGTACGTTGCAATGGAGCAGCTGTGCCAAACTGGCACCCCGATACTTCGGAACTTTTCAGGTCTTAGCAAGGGTTGGGCTAGTAGCATATCAGCTAGCCTTACCAAGCCACATTAGAATTCATAATGTTTTCCATGTGTCCATGCTTAAGAAATATATCTATGACCCTAAGCATGTGATCAAGTGGCAAGATATCAGGGTAAGGATTGTTTTAACTGAACTAATTGAAAATGTATCCATGATAAAAGACTGATATGGTTAATTATTGCAGGTCGAACTGGAAGGAGAAGTTCGGGTCGAGCCGCTGAGCATTCTCGACCGGAGAGAAGTGCAGTTGTGGAAGCGGGTTATTACCCAAATTAAAGTGCAGTGGCAGCACTATGGGCCTGAAGAGGCCACATGGGAGGACGAAGAGCTGTTTCAGAAAGCCTATTCGGGACTGTTTGGAGACACTAGACATCGGGACAATGTCCAATCTCAAGAGGGGGAGATGTGATGACCCCGTAAATGTAATTGTTTAAAAAGTTACTGCAGTAAAAACTGAATGATATTGAGAACTTATTTTCTTTTAAAGAGTAATTTGTTGATTTGAATTATGCATTAAAGCAGCGTTTAAAGAATTACTCAAGAGCATTGAGCTTCCCAAAAGGGAAAACAGTTATTAGAACTGAAAATAACCACCTTCCTTAACTGGAAAGATTTCCAGGAAAAAGGAAGGGGTGAATGGTTTTCCTTTTTTAGTAGAGACAGACAAAAAGGGAGGAACAGAAAGAAGGAAAAACTGATTGGTGACTAAGTCTGGTAAGGACCAGATAGTCAAGCACACAGTGCTGGCTTACTGAGGGTAGTGATCCGGTAAGCAGAAGCTTGGGGGGAGATTCAGGTCTTGTGAGACTGATCTCATGGTTGGGATGATATCAAGCTTTACACAGATCTAGACAGGAGACTGAGCCAGACTCACCTATCCGAGCAGATCAGGAAAGTATCTGACCCTTATGCTCCAAGACTGTTTGTGTAAATGGTAAAGGTAGCTGTTACTATCAGTTTACTATAGCTACAGATAGTAAGTAGAGTATAAGTAATACTATCTAAACAGAAGCAAAGACAGAACGAGAATGAGTATTGGACAGCTGTAATTACTTAGACCTAAGTGAACATTGTGTGACAATAGACAGGCTGAGCCAGCCTAGATAGTAAACTGTGAACCAAATACATAAAGATTACCGCTATCGGTAAACTAGAAGAATATATTACAGTATCTGTAAACAAGAAACATATATGTTTCTGCATGTAAGAAATGATATATTTAGAGTGCTGTAGAACTCAGAGGACTAGCAATTTAGGGACTGTCAACTAGTAACTATAAAGAAAGACGAAGACAGAACAGTCTGTAGAAATAATTGATAGCCCGGTTCTGTATTAAGGATGGATTCCAAGAAACAGTTATATCTGAAGCGGTGAGGAGTTCATAGCCATACTCCAATTAAACAGATAAGGCTCGAACCTATATGGCTCAAATGAGCGAATACCTTCCTTAACAGCCACTGAATATTAAAGACGAACGTGAATCTTATATGACCAAGGACTAACAATATTAAACATTGAAAACTGGAAAATCGATTCAGCTAGCCCGTGAGGGTTCTAGCAAGCCGTAGCAACGACATCTTAAACATAGTAATAATTAAAGATCGTGTAGGGAATAGAGTTATAATGTGTGCAACATCCATAAAAGAGACTCGATTCATGTCAAACATCGACAGTTGTCTTCTGAGACAATGTAAACGCCAAACATAGACATCGAAGTACATTCAGAAGTAACAAAACTCGATTACATTGAGTATTTCCGTAATGACGGTATTATTCTATAAGAACTGTGGAAAATAACGCTTAGATAAGCAAAGAAATAAGATACAGTTACATTGACAGTATGTAAACAAGGAAATGAGGAATTGAGTAAAGAAATGAGATACAGTTACATTGACAGTATGTAAACAAGAAAATGAGGAATTCCGAAATAGACAATAACCATTAAACGAGTTACAGCCATAAGGGTTTCCAACCTCGGAAGGTATCGCAGGTCACCCATACATTTATAGGGTTAGATGCAGGTGTGACCGCATGCTGCCAGGGTGCATGAGCAAACCCTAGGTATAAGTACAAACCCTTAACGGGTGCAACCAAACATACATGCGAGTAACCAGATTGAAACTAGAAATCAAATATATGCAACGGAGCAACCATCAAACCTGTGTAATATAAAACAGGCTATATTCAACTCGTATCTGAGGAAAAATTAACAACATATAAATATATACAGAAGTATGAAAATCCATAAACCGAGATTCGCAGAGGTTCATAGTTCAGTAAACCGAATACTGCCAAACATTTAAACTCACGGCCGTAGCCACCAGCATATTCAGGATTATACATCGGTTTAAGTAAAACAGATAGAACCTAAAGCTACAGAAGGCAGGGTAGTAACCCAGATCTTCATATGAGAGATGATGCCGTAAATATCCCAAGACTATATAGCCGGAACGAGACCAGGTCTTTGTATACCTGCGGCCAACCAGACATGTTCAGGTTGGGGTCTCATCCTTAAGCTAGAGCAAAACCCTCTGACAAACCGAAAGGGATAACGATGCAACAGTCATAAAAACCAAAACCTGATATCAGTTAATTACCTGGAAGTTCGGCGGTCCTTGATGGCAGGGCTCTTCCAGATCCATCGAAGCAAGAGAAATTGCTCATACCTGGCAAGTAAAAGATCAGGGGTTAATCCGAGTTCATTAAAACACCAAATCGAAAAACAAATCCTTAAACTGTGAACATTTACCTGGCTAGGTCCGGACTGAGACTCCATGTGGAGAAATCTTGCTGTAAGAGGGTAAGAACTCGAAGTTGCAGTGGCCTCGGAGCGCAATGGCGCAGTAAACCCTTTGCCGTGAGGGCAGAGGAAGCTGATGAACGCGGAGCAAAAGAACAATCGCGAATAAACCGGAAAAAGATCTGTATATACCCTACCTGCCAGAGGCAGAGACGTGGCGTATTATTAACTTTTGATCTCTCACAGTTCATGCCCACCGTCGATGAGGGCGATGTAATCAAGGAGGAAGGCGCGGGAAAGCCCAAGTGTCGTGATCATGCCACCATCACGTGAACCGGACAGGGGAGACTCCACATTGTTGCCAAATGTCCTACGTTGGGATTGCCAGATCCCAAAGTCAACACAAATATGAAACATTAAAATGATAAGGTTGATGATCACAGCCACGTTATCACCGGTCCATAGGTTATGGAAAACTATACCTACCGCCATAGTGTAATTGCCTTTGGGTTAGGCTGAATACATGGTTGTGGCAGCCAAATTAATGTCCAAATATATTAATTAAAGAATAGTGGAAACCTACGCATAACAAGTGCGGAAATATACCTATATGTAACTGCTATTGATATTTATATTATACCATAATTTTTTTTTACATGTGTAGTTATATTCGTATAGGTATGTGACAGTAGTGTTGACCATTACCAATTTCTTGCAGACTTAGGTAGAAGAACAACTCTTCTGCTTCATGGCACAAAGTTCAAGGTGCAAAAGAAAATGCCTCTGCAATCCCCTTCCATGGTGGACTAAGGATGAAATAGATGCAATGGATGCAGAGCAGACATTTTCTACTCCACCTAGCCAAGTCAACATTGTCAAGTGCAACTACTAGAGGCAGGAATTCAAGGTGCAAATATTTCTAACGCAAGGCTCAGATTGAGGTGCTCCCTTTTTTCACAGACCTAACTTCCACTAGAACCAAAGGAACTAAGTATTAAAGGCTTTTGGAGTTGTATTGAAACACAAAGACTTTTGTGGCCCAAGTTGCGAAGACTCGGGATTAGGACAGGTAGGACATCCATGAGATGTTGGATAAGCATAATCGATTCTTGATCACCTAGGTTTCATGGTTGGCTGAGAAGCAAGGAGGAAAATAATGACATAAGTGCCCAGGTCATCCCAATGTACCCCCATTGTGCTCCACTCGAGGGGGTAGGTGGCTTGCTTTTACATTTTTTTGTTTTGACATGTAGTCTACCAGTGTAGAAAACTATAATATGACAGTTAAGAGGACCCTTCATGCTGGGTTTCCTTCAAGGCAAACCTAAAGGAGTTGCAACAATATGTTTTTGTGTTAGCCAACTTGGTTTCCCATAATGGGCAGGTCTAGACTAGTGTTTGTTTTGACTTATCCCAGTTTCCCATCTTGGAAAGGTCTCGATGGCATTATATAGAATATTATAACGATCAGAATTTTAAAGCTCTTTGGATAATTTAATTAATTTCTCTAAAGTGATGTTTATCTTCCATTGACTTGGCAGAGACTAAATCTCACATAAACCAATTAGTTTACACCTATATTATAATTATATAACAATATACCATATAGGGGATGTTAGTATGATGTTTTTGAATGCTCTATTATACAGACTCAATATAATACAATTCAGCTTTTCTTTCGAAAAAAACAATATACCATATAGATTCAAATTGATTTAAACACATTAATATGTATCTAGCTTATCTAGCTTGTGTTTAAAAAGGAGTTTCAGCCCAAATTATAAAACGGTGAAAACATTCCAAATCTTTGATAAAAATGCAAAATTTCTGGAAGATGCATAGACTTTGGACTTCTTTACTTGAAATTGGTGAGGACGTTGGCAATTTAGTATCAAATTTCACATTTAAACAGGAAAAATTGCTCTTTTTTCCAAACGGAGGTAACATCATAACTTGTAGGGCTTTTCATCCGTAAACATAGATATCTTTCCATCTTTCAAGATTTAAAGGTATTTATGGATTTTCATGGCCAAATGTGCAACAATTTAAAGGCAAATTTGACTTCAATGAGCTTTTTGTAATTTCCTTTCCAGATTCTTTTGTAGGCATAGTTTTCAAGGTTCGAGTAGCCATTCTTGCCATCTTTAAAAGTTTAAAGGTATTTGTGGATTTTCATTGCCAAATGTGCAACAATTTAAAGGCAAATTTCACTTCAATGAAGCTTTCTGTAATTCCCTTTCCAGATTCTTTCGTAGGCATAGTTTTCAAGGTTCGAATTGCGATTCATACAATCTTTGAAAATTTAAAGGTACTTGTGGATTTTCATTTTTCATTGCCAAATGTGCAACAATTTAAAGGTGGATTTTGCTTCAATAAAACTTTTGTAATTCACTTTCCAGATTCTTTCGTGGGCATAGTTTTCAAGGTTCGAATTGTGATTCTTACCATCTTTGGCAATTTAAAGGTACTTATGGATTTTCATTTCCAATTGTGAAAGAATTTAAAAGTAAATTTGACTTCAATGAAGCTTTTGTAATTCCCTTTCCGGATTCTCATTAGCAGGCATAGTTTTCAGTGTTTAAATTGCTGTTCTTACAATCTTTAAAGATTTAAAGGTACTGATGGATTTTCGTTGCCAAATGTGCAATAATATAAAGGTAAATTTTAGTGAAGTTTGTGTAGTTCCCTTTCCAGATTCATATTCGTAGGAATAGTTTTCAGGGTTCGAATTGCATTCTTTGATGCGATTTATATTATTTTTGCCTTTGTTTTTATTTTAAAGATTAAAACCAGTAAGGTTCTTGCCCATGGTTTTATGGTCATTTTTATGCATTAATTGATTAGATGACAACAAAGAAGTTTCGAGCATACACTGAACCAACCAAACTCTAATATTTTCTGCAAGACCAAAATTACCTAAATGATTCCTCAATCAATTGAAATAACTGACTCTATTATTGTTAATAATTTGCATGTTCAATTAAATAACTGATTCTAAATATTGCTAAAATACATTGTACGAATACCCATATTTCAGGTGTACGATCTGATATTTCAGGTAACTTAATATACTTATGATATAACTTTAGAGTTGTTTTTAGTGCGATTTTTTGGAGATTCCGATAACGGATAACAGGAAAAATTGAAGTTAAATCTTTATTTGTATTATCTAAAATGATTTTTTAACTGTATATTTAAATTCAGCACACTGGAAATCCTGAAACGCTTTAATTGTGCAAAAATTAGCTATCAAACAATCTCTTTAAAGACAACTCCTATAACTCTAACATAATGGCATCCTTTAAGATTTTGGTAGAGTTATCATAAAAGTGGTAATACGCATCACACTGATGCTAAAACGAAGGAAACACGACCTGTGAATAATACTTGCTTAATGGCAGTACAGGGCATGGAATAAATTAGAAACAGAGGAATCCACACACCACATTATAGAACTTCGTTTCCAGAGTTTTCTGTGATACAGTCAATTCCTGTTGAGTATTCTGTGACTGCTTGTACTGTATCATGGATGCTACTCAAACTGCGGCTGTGAAATAATCATGTTGGGCGAGAACAGACTTAGAGTAAGTACCCTGCTTCACGCACTAGTGTTCCCAGAAGGTCATATTGTTACTGCTAGGGCAAGCTAACGATGGCCATTCCTCGCTCATCTCCTTTCTGAGATCATTGATCTGCAAATATTTAGATTTTTTGGGTTATATCATGGTTGCATTGACCGTAAAGAAATGCGTCTACCCCTGTTTCGGTGAGATGCAGAACAACCCTGTTCAGCGAGTTGCAGAATTATAAACCTGGGCAAGCCACAGAACACGCCTGTCAAGCCTTCGAACCTCGCCACATCGAACGGGAAGCAAACCTGAGCAATGAACACAAATTGAACATACGGTGGGGCGAATTGAAATGAATTTTGTTAGGCTTGAATTTATACGATTGTATTCAATGATGAAGTGTCGTAAAAAGACCAACTCGATATTTAACCCACACATCCTTCACCGGAAAATGATGACAATATAGTTTTGCATTTGCAAGGCCAATCTCCCGAAAATATGCAGCGACCTTCAGACAAGTAACCCTCAGATTTGTCATCTCATGATCAAACATCGAAGTGTCCCTGCATCTCCATATAACCCTTAACATATAGAATGGTAAAACTCCGTAATCATAAAACTCCTTAAACCATTGAGAGAGAGAATCCCTATGTTGGATCGGTCCCAATTGGCTCTAATATTAAACAATTATAGGACCCCTATCCAAACTGAGACCACATAAGGACATGTAAGAAAGAGTTGAGTCACATCTTCGGAGTTATTACAACATAAACAACACTACCTAGGTCCATGGAATCCTTCTTTTTAGCAAAATATCCTAAGTTAAAATGTTGGTATGAGTAACCAATCAGACAAAGCACTTCAGTGTTAAAGCACTTCAGTGTTAAAGGGATAATCCCATTTCCAAGATTTTTGAAACCCGGTGGTGTTAGAGCCCTTGAAACCCGGTGGTGTTAGACCCCTGACTTCTCCCCTATGTAATAAAGGTGTATGTGCCTTTGACCTATAACTAACCATTTTTGTAACAATAGTTTCATGTCAACACATCCTTCCTTGTTGACAAAAATATGTCCGCTAGACATAATTGAAGTGTATATTCTTCCCATTTTGTTGCTAACGATCTCGATAGGCCGATATCCCTGGTATCCAACCATGACGATGGAACTGAATAAGGACCATGTTCCACACATATATGATTCCGAGAGTATAATCCAATATTATGTAAATGATTAAGCAATGGAACAAACAAATTATGTGAGCCATTCAATCCTTTAATAGAAGTAAAACCAATCTCCACTCTCGATCTTATTCCTACCTCCCAACTCAAATTACCTAGCAGCCAATTTTACCCTCATCATACTTCTCCAAGTGAGAGATGCCACCTTTTTTTCTTATGCCCCTTCGTCGATCCATCTTAACATTTGTTTATTCTTGAGGTATTTCGCCATGATGATTTGTTGCCAGAGTGTTCTCCATTTGAAGCCCTCCAGAGATTCTTGACTAGTAGAGTTGAATTGAAGCACTCTGAGTCCTTGATATCCCAACCACCAGCCTCCACCCGTCTAGCAAGAACCTCAAAACAAACCAAGTGGATTTTTTCTTTGTTACCTGAACCAACCCATAAAAAATTATCCATTATTAAATTGATTCTTTTAATTATCTCTTTCGACAACATATAAATGTGCATCCAGTAAATGGAGATTTTTTGAAGAATTGACTTTACCAAGACAAGTCTCCCACCCATTGTTAACCACTTATAGGACCACTGAGACAATTTTTTGTCAAACTTCTTCACGATCCAATCCCAATCCTTTCTCTCATAATTATTCGGCTTCAAAAAGAACCCCAAATATTTAAAACTTGAATCTAATGAGATTGATTAAACTTCAAATATTTTAGAAATTTCCAAAATCTCCACACTCTCATGATTGGAAAAAATCAAGGTTAACTTTCCTTTGGTCGTGATTAATACTGAGGCTTCTCCAAAGCTTGAAAGAATCTAATGGAAGACAATCCATTCAAAATTGGTTATTTTACCCATCAAAAGTAAATTATCTATGAACATCAAATGTGTAAGAGATATTTTTCTTGACACCCTACATCCAAAAATAATACCCCTAGATTGAATCTTAATAATATTTCTACTTAAACCATCAATAACAATCAAACACAATAAGGGATATAAGATACATCCTTGTCTGAGGCCTCTAGAAGCTCTGAAGAAAGTTGTTGGTAACCATCAACGATGACCACAAAGTTAACAATCAATATACAACCCATCATCCAATCGACTATATTAGCCCCAAAACCAATCTTATGTAGAATCAACCTCAGAAGTTCTCAATCCACACAGTCAAATGCTTTAATTAGATCAATCTTCATGAGACATGCCCGCATCTGACAGATTTTAATTGGATGAATCATTCTTGTGCGATAACAACTGCATCATGGATCTATCTTTGGTTCAGAAACCCAAATTACTTAGAATAAATATTATTTGACAGAATGGGTTTAATCTCATTGGCTATAACTTGTATATCAACTTATAAACAAATTTACAGAGTGAAATAGGGAAATAGTTTGAAAAAGAAGAAGGTTGCACCACCTTAAGGATTAATGCTAAGAACGTATCATTTACCAATCTCGTGTTCAAGTCTTGACATCAAGATTCCTCAACCATCATTGTTAGCTCCTCTAGCATTATATCTTGGAAGTGTAAGAAGAGCTACATTGATCATCCATCTAGTCCTAGACTCTTCTCCCTTGCCAAAACTTTCAAGACCACAAGGATCTCATCATTAGTGATCGACCTCCCCAATATCTCATTTCTCCCTCATAAAACATATGTGGATAGGGATTTAAAAACTCCACCTATTTCTTAAAATGATCGTCGTCTCTTTCTCTATATAATGTACTAAAATAATGAATAAATTCATTTTGTATTTCCTTATGAGAATAAACGATGGTGTCCTCTCCATGTATGACAAACCAAATAACATTTTTAGTCCTCCAGAATGACGCATGGTTATGAAAAAACCGAGTGTATTTATCACCTTCAGTAACCCATCTTTCCCCACTCTTTAAGCACCACTCCTCTTCTTGAGCCAACAAAATTTGATTCTTTCTATCTTCCAAATCTAAGATCTTCTTTTTAGATTTGGATAAAAAATAATCTTGTACTGACAGGTTGTTCAAGGCTTTATTCTAGATGCCAATCATAATAATTCCCTTTCCAATTCCTTTTTCTTGCCCCTAATCCATATTCAAAGTTGCTTTTTTAGCGATTTAAGTTTAAAATTGATGGCTTCCATACAAGATAATCCATTACCTGGAATGATTGGTGGCTCCCAAGAAAAATCTTTGGCGCGCACCTCTGAGTTCAGCGAATAGGGTTTCACATTGTTTGCACTCTGCAACTAATGGCAGAGGAGGGGGGGAACCCTGAGGTCCCCTCCTTTAGAGATATGGTAATCGATAATTTTAAATAACCACAAACCTCCTTCTTCACAAAGCTAACGAACTACAATGCTTTCCATTCTTTAAGAACAAACCAAGCAACAGGAGAAAAAAGGCAAGGAAAAAGAACGAAAGCAAAAATCCAAGCCACAAAAAAAGAAGCTGCACAACCTAAAGCTTCAGCCTTAGCGAAAGGAATAGAAACAAAGGCAAAACAATCTTACTCAGGCCAGCAACAAAGGGAAAAAGAAAAAACCAAAAACAACTATAATCCGAAAGCAAAGAAAATTATGATCCTGGAAATACAAGACCCTGATGTAGCAACATATAGAGGCTACTTGTAGGAGCATGTAGTCATATGCAAGTTCATGGGAATTTGGTCCACGAAAAAGGCCTTGAACGAGTGGATACAAGAAAAATGGAAACCGAAAGGAGAACTCAACTACAACTAGGCTCAAAAGGATTATTCACGGTCATCTTCGACCTCTTGGAGACAAAGACAAATTTTTTGAAGGAGGCCCTTATTTCTTCAACTCAACAGGGCTCTACATGAGATTCTGGAAGGAAAAATTTACCACAGAAAAAGAAGACTTCACAAGGGTTCTGATATGGGTTAGGTTATACTCTTTGCCTACGTATTATTGGGCACCATCAATCCTCAAAGGCATTGGAGATGAACTAGGAGAATACATAAAAATGTCAGAAGACACTAAAAATGGCAATTATGTTTCCTATGCAAGGATATGCATTTACATAGACGTCTCAAGAGCCTTAGCTGAGGCAATAAAGTTGGTATTTAGAGATGAGGTTTGGCTCTAGATCATCGACTACGTGAATATACCATTTAGGTGTAGGAAATGCCACAAACATGGACATCTATTCCGAGACTGTCCCCAAAACAAAGCACGTCAAAGAAATGAGCAAGTCCACAAGAAAAAATATGAGCAAGGCTTCAGAAAGATCGGTCCAAGAAACAAGAATAACAAGAAGGCATAGATGAAACAAGACCAATATCAAGCAACAAGCCCAAACAAATATGAAGCATTGCTTAAAACGCAAGAAGACCCTCTTTCAAACAACGAGAATGAGGAAGAAGCGAATGGAAACTTCCAAGACATGGAAAACCAAGAACAAGGGGAGCAACAAAATAGAAGAAGACTACACACAAGAAGATACTGAAATGGAACCCATAGTGATGGAAAACACCTTGGAAAAGAACACAATAAAGGAGGCCCTGGAGGGAGTAGACTTCATATCCATAGCTGAAGAATGGCAGAAAAACATACTGGAAACAATACCAAAGGAGCAAATTCAAAAAATAGAAGGAACCTATCTACTACAGGAAGAACTAAAACATAGTATACTCCAAAAACCACCCGAGGACAAAACAAACAAGGGCATATTGGAAAATATGACAACAAAAAGATACAAGCCAAAAGGGCCTAGCAGGAAAAGAGGAAGAAAGACAATGAGACAACTCCTTCAAGAACTTGGTGCAAGAATCCTAAATGAAGGAAAGGTAAAAGCTCTAACCCTTACCCCTCTCCATTATCAATGAATTGCATATCTTGGAACATATGAGGACTCAATGGTCCTGGGAAGAAGAGAGTCTTGAAAAATAGACTCATCACTGACAAACCCAATATGATACTCATACAAGAAACTGAACTTGACATGGAGAATCTCACCCTCCTCCAAAAACATTGCTTCAAAAATTATAGTTACATAGCAAACTCTGCAATTTGTTTGGCTGGAGGACTTATGACCCTCTGGAAAAGCTCTCAGTACGAGCTATCTTCCTTAGTAGCCACTAGACACTCCATCACAACGGTTCTAAAAATCATTGGAAACAATGAAAGTATATGTGTTACGAACATCTACGCTCCCCACAGGGTCGTAGAAAGAATAAACACACTTCAAAATATCAACAAATTCCTGGAGTCCATTCCCTTGCCTTTCAAAATCATAGCAAGTGACTTCAATATGGTTTTAAACCTAGGGGAAAAAAGGTGGGATCTGTAAATAGGAAAAAGAATATGTAGCCTTTCAATCAACTATAGATGGGCTAAGTCTAATAGACATCCCCACTAACAATGGTATTTTTACCTTGAACAATAGAAGAGGAGGAGATCGCCAGATAGCCTCCAGGCTTGACCACTTCCTTCTCTTTGAAGCCACTTACATGTCCTCCTGGGAAACGGAGGCCCAGATTCTCCCCCAATCAGGTTCCAACCACTGGTCCATCTCCTTGAAAATTCAAATATCCTCAGGTCCAAAGAACAAGCCGTTCAGATTCGAATCATTCTGGCTCGAGCACCCAAAATTCATGGACAATATGAAAGAATGGCGGAGAACCTCAATTCCTCAGTCAAGAAACAAAATGTTTCAATTCCAACAAAGGCTAAAACTCATTAAAAACAAAATCAAAATCTGGAACAAAGACACCTTTCGCAACATTTTTACTGGCAAAAAAGACTTGGAGCAAAGGATGGAAAACCTCCAACGGAAAATAATCAGTAATGGAATCACCGAACAAATGAAGCAAGAAGAGCTTAGTCTCCAAAAGAACTGGGAAGAAAGAGTTTCTAAAGAGGAAAAATTATGGCAACAAAAATACCGTATCAATTGGCTAAAATGTGAAGAAATAAATTCAACCTTCTTTCACCACTCAATGATACAACACAAAGGACATAACAAAATCCTAGGCCTAAAAACCATAGAGGGGAACATGATCCATAATCATGAATACATTGCTAATGAATTAAATCTCTACTTCAACAATCTTCTTGAAGAACCTAGGATGGACAAGGCTAGAGCCATAAGAGAAATCATGAACAAAATTCCGGTCATCCTAACCTGGGACCACAATAAAATGCTCCTAAGGAAAATAACTATGCAAGAGGTCGAAGAAGCCATTATGTCTATGCAAAATGGAAAAGCTCCAGGACCTGGCAGCTTCATAGCCAACTTATTCAGAGCTTGCTAGACCATTATCAAGGAAGACGTTCACGCTTTGGTGGAGGAATCTAGAATCCACAAATCGGTCCTAAAATCCTTAAACACAACTTTCCTCACTCTGATTCCCAAGAAGGAAGGAGTCGATTCCCTGGAAAGGTTCAGACCAATCACAGTCTGCAATGTTATCTATAAAATCCTTTCAAAGGTCCTAGCCAATAAGATCAAAACTGTCCTGCCTCTCCTAATTTCCCCAATTCAATCGGGTTATGTGGAAGGCAGAAAAATCTTAGACAACATCATCCTCTCCCACGAATTGCTCCACTCTCTAAAAGTTAAAAAGAAACCGAGTATGTTGATGCAGTTGGACATGTCAAAATCCTTTAACAAAATAAGCTAGGATTATATGAAAGGTGTTTTAGAGGCATTTGGTTTCAACAAGGATTGCATAAAGTGGATCATGGCAATGGTTTCAGGGGATTTCTTTTCTATTCTCATAAATGGATCCCCATCTATGCCTTTCTGCCCCTCCAGAAGAATTAGACAGGGTGATCCACTATTGCCTTTCCTTTTCGTTATCATGGCAGAAGGTCTAAGCAAATCTATCATGGCAACCTCCTCTTGCAACTCTCTATCCGGCCTCAAGCTCCATGTCAATGCCCCTCCCTCCACTCATCATCAATTTGTTGGTGACACTTTGTTAATGGGCCTTACTACTATAAAAGAGGCCATCTCCTTCCAAGAAATCCTATCAAAATTTTCAGAAGCTTCAGGCACTTCCATTAACCTAGAAAAATCGAAACTGTTCTTTTTTAATACACCCTTAGCCATTCAAAGGAACATTGCTAGAACAATGGGATTCCAAATATGTTGTCTCCCCTCCAAATACCTAGGGGTCCCTCTAACTGATAAACCCCTTGTCCTTTCCATTTGGGAAGACCTCAGAACCAAGTTGGAAAAAAATTGGCTAACTGGACTTTCTTTGCCCTCAACTTGGCTAGTCGGTTGGTCCTGGTAAAATTTGTCTTACAAGCTATACCCTAGTATATGTTCTCAACTCTTGCTGCTCCTAAATCGATCACCAATATCATAAGGAACATCCAATGAAACTTCCTCTGGAGGGGTACTGAAAACAAAAAGAAATGGGCGTTGGTTGCCTGGGACAAACTGTGCATACCAAAACATGCTGAAGGTCTTGGCTTAAGGGACTTGAAAATTCAAGGGAAAACATTTGGAGCCAAAACCTGGTGGCGCTAGTTGGAAAACCCAAAATCTCCCTTGGGCAGAATTTGGAAAGCCAAATATGTCCCAAACCATTCAATTAAGAACCTCATCAGGCTTAATGGGAACATCAAAGGTTTGACCATATGGAATCAAACATGGGAAAACAAGGCCATCATCCAAAATCATAGCTTTTAGAAAATAGGAAATGAAGAAAATGCTCTCTTTTGGGAGGATGCTTAGCAGAAAATGCCAGAGCTAAACAGGGACTAGTTTAACCATCTATGCAACACAATGAAAGACAAAGGAAAAATAGAGTAGCTCATTATTGGAAGCCTCACAATTACAAGGATAAATGGAGGGAATGGATGGACAAAAAAGATTAGGAACCTATTCCCAATGATCTTGACTGGAGAGCATTTTCTAGATCAATCCATGAAAGACAGATACAATTTGACACAAGGGAAGACAAGATAAGATTGGGGAAGAACGCAGCTAGACATTTCAACCTCAAGGAGGCTTACATCTACATGGAAAATCTTGACCAAATTCAATTAGATCAAAAGAGGAAAACTCTGTGGGGAAGGAAACAGTGGCCTAAAATCACCTTCTTCCTGTGGCTCACTATTTAGAAGAAAATATTAACCTAGGACAATCTAAGAAAAAAGTCTTCATCAGACCCTCAAGATGTAATCTTTGTGAAAAAAGTCAAGAGACAACAAACCACCATCTGAATGAATGTGATTACTCTAACAATCTCTAGGATTGTTAAAAAATGGCAACAAGAAATGCTAAAAATAGAAGTGCTAAAAATAGCACTGCGAAAAATAGCAGTTTGGTTACTAGTGCTGGATTGGGCAACAGGGAATGAAAAATG
The DNA here is from genome assembly GCA_000404065.3 of Pinus taeda. NCBI lineage: Eukaryota > Viridiplantae > Streptophyta > Pinopsida > Pinales > Pinaceae > Pinus > Pinus taeda. The sequence goes on along the minus strand of APFE030419383.1, from coordinate 154,626 downwards.
GAAGTGCTAAAAATAGAATTCTATTTTTAGCAGTTTAGGATGGATTCCTATTTTAGTCAGTCCCTGGACTAAAAATAGGAAGTAAAATTTGAATTTGAACTTAACAACTGTTTGAAGATAAATTAATTAATTCACCATGAGTTAATTAGTTGTGAAAAATCAAACATGAAGTCTATGTGAGGACATGCAACAATTTCTCTATTAATTGAGGAATTTATCCATCAGTTAAAGAGATAAGGATGAGTTCTAATTTGAGTTGT
>APFE030419383.1:135775-154177 GCA_000404065.3 Pinus taeda | reverse complement strand
TAGTTAATGCATGCTTGCATATAACTGTTGCACTTCAGATAACTGAATATTCTCTCATGAATAACTCATGCATGTCAGTTCTAACAGAGACCCAGTTGAGATCAGAGGAGGGACAATGTACTATCAGTTAGATGGATTTTTCCTATAAAGGAAGCTCATCCACGAAGAATGATTTATCTCCTTTAGGACTGTGTAGTTGGATCAGAGGTTAGTGAGTGTGTGAAGAGGCCAATTCACACAAGTGGCTGCACTGGACCCCAATCAGAATTGCACAAAGAAATAGGAGGCTTGGAGGGTAGACCAGAGGTTAGATAGAGGCCTTTGACTTTCTATGAGTAGCAGAGGTATTGTAGAGAGAGAAAAATAGCTTTTGAGCTAATTATTTTTGTAATACTGGCTATATTTCCACTTATATGATAATACAAAGTTGGGGTTTTAGGCTGAGGCTTTCCTCGGGTTATATCTTCTGTGTTATGTGTGATTGATTTCTTATTAGTTATATGTGTTCTTATTGATGTTGCTCATGTTTGATTAAGCTTTCTCTAAATTGGTTGTAGAAGTAGATCAAATATTTTGCTTTAGTCTATTGCATTACCAGGTGATCTACAGGTGGGAATTTCTACATGGTATCAGAGCTAGCTGATTTGTAGAGAAGTTCTACATGGTATTAGAGCACAGGTGATCAAGGAAGAACAATATACAAGAAGGGAGAAGTTGAAGTTTGTGATTCCTGAATATAGAAATCGAGTTCTTATCACATCTCTATTTCACCTATGGCGTTCAATGGTTTGAGACTCGAATATGCCCTTGATGGAAATTTGAATTATATAGCCTAGAAGGATCACATGGAAGTAGTATTAGAGGATAATGGTCTAAATGACTTCATTAATCAAGAAGTCCCCAAGCCGATTGGTGCTGCTAAATTGCCTGAATGGAAGAAAGGTGTGGCTAGAGCAAGGATAATCCTTCTGGAGGGAGTTTGAGATCACATAGTCTCGAGTCTCCATGGGAAGGAGACACCGTTTTCAATGTGGAAAAAAATGAAAGATCTATATCAGAATAGCAGTGATCAGAGGAAGCTAGCACTGAAGGACAAACTTCGAAAGATCAAGTGTGAAAAGGGTGACACGATCTCTATGTATTTGAACAAGCTCACCTCATGCAGGGATGAGCTTGGAAGTGTAGGGATCGTGACAGCTGATGATGACATGGTGAGTCTTGCACTCCTCGGTCTTCCTAAGAGCTGGCATATCTACCAGGACTCGGTTAATGGAAGAGAGAAACTGCTAAATTGGGAACGACTTTGGTCGGATTTGATGTAGGAGGAGATAAGAAGAAGCACCAGAGATGGATCTTCATCCATGGAGGATGAAGAAAACTGTGCCTTAGCAAGTAAGGCGAAGAAGGGGAAGGAGAAGGTTTCTCATTCTGAATCCAGTTCTTCCCATGGTGGGAAGAAGGTTGACAAATTGAAAGTGTGATACTTTCATTGTCACGAGCTGGGCCATTTTGCTACAAATTGTCCACTGAGGAAATCCAAGAAGGGATTCGCAGAAGGATCGGAAGGTGATGCGCTGGCCTCACAGTTCGAGTTGGATTTCACACTCTTCGTATGCATGGTTTCATCCATGGTGGGAAGTGGTTGGTTTCTTAATAGTGGAGCTTCTTTCCACATGACTGACGACAAGAGTTTGTTCAGTACTTTGGAGGAGAAAGATCTCCAGATACTCATAGCGATGGGTAATGATGAAAAGTATAGTGTCTCAGGTGTAGGCACGGTTATTTTTCAGAGGGAGCATGGAGATCGCCTTACCTTGACTGATGTCAAGTATGTACTAGGATTGAAGAGAAACGTGGTGTTAATTGCGATGCTGGAAGACAAAGGCTATGATGTAGTCTTCAGTAAGGGAAAGGTTTTCCTTAGACACATCATCATTAGACAGGTGAAGTAGATTGGTTCACGGGTCAAGAACCTGTATGCTCTTGAGGTTCAAGATGCATGCAAAGCCTTGAGAAACAAGGCAACTGATGGAGACTTGGTGGTTGAGAGGGAGAGTATATTACCTCTCAACATGCAGCGCCAGAAGAAGTCTCAGATGATTGTGGAGGAGCCACGATTGGTGCAGTAGCTTCAGGAGGTTGTGGAGAAGACACAACAGGGGAAGCTGAGAGGAGATCGAGTAGAGACATCTACTCATGCAGAGACCTCCAGGTGGGGGAAACTTCGAGCCAAGTGGGCAGAGGGATCAGATGCAGTCATACGTCCAGGTAGGAGGTGGGGCGATGTGGAGTGATCATTCCACAGAGGCTGATATGGGGGCAGGATCCTTGAGGTACCCAACCTATTTGATTCGACTTTGCTATGGGAGCCTCGACGAAGAGTAGTAGGACTGACTGATTGGGTAGAGACAGATGCAGATGGAGCGACAGAGAGAGCTACAGTGCAGGAGTCCCAGGACTATGTAGAGCTAGTAGGCTGCAACGATGCGAGAGGCACATGAGTGTTGCACTAGTGCAAGATGGCACAAAGAGGTGTACAATGGTGTGAGATGCATGGGGTGTTGCAATAGCTCAAAGCTCAGAGAGGGAGCACTTGTCAGCAGCAGGTAGAGCTTCAACATCAGAGTATGTTTCTAGCCCAACAGAGAGGCCAATGGGGAGTTTTTTTGTTCCGAGAGTTGCTGGAGCAACCACACTTGGTAGATGTGTTGCATGCAGAACATTCTAGAGGTACAGGATCAGGTTCGAGTTGAAGCCTTTCTTGTTGAGAGGGAGTGTTGAAAAATGACAACAATAAATGCTAAAAATAGAAGTGCTAAAAATAACACTGCTAAAAATAACAGTTTGGGAACCAGTGCTGGATTGGGCAACGGGGAATGAAAAATGGAAGTGCTAAAAATAGAATTCTATTTTTAGCAGTTCAGGATGGATTCTTATTTTAGTCAGTCCCTGGACTAAAAATAGGAAGTAAAATTCGAATTTGAACTTAACAACTATTTGAAAATAAATTAATTAATTCACCATGAGCTAATTAGTTGTGAAAAATCAAACATGAAGTCTATGTGAGGACATGCAACAATTTCTCTATTAATTGAGGAATTTATTCATCAGTTAAAGAGATAAGGATGAGTTCTAATTTGAGTTGTAATTAGTTGGCTCAGTTAACTGAGTCAAGTCCAGTTAGATTGATTTAAACGTTGTTAAATTAATGTGAGTTCAGTTAGTTAATGCATGCTTGCATATAACTGCTGCACTTCAGATAACTGAATATTCTCTCATGAATAACTCATGCATGTCAGTTCTGACAGAGACCCAGTTGAGATCAGAGGAGGGAAAGTGTACTATCAGATGGATGGATTTTTCCTATAAAGGAAGCTCATCCATGGAGAAGGATTATCTCCTTCAAGACTGCGTAGTTGGATCAGAGGTTAGTGAGTGTGTGAAGAGGCCAATTCACACAAGTGGCTGCACTGGACCCCAATCAGAATTGCGCAAAGAAATAGGAGGCTTGGTGGGCAGGCTAGAGGTTAGATAGAGGCCTTTGACTGTCTATGAGCAGCAGAGGTATTGTAGAGAGAGCAGGATAGCTTTTGCGCTGATTCTTTTTGTAATACTGGCTATATTTCCACTTGTATGATAATACAAAGTTGGGGTTTTAGGCTGAGGCTTTCCCCGGGTTATATCTTCTGTGTTATGTGTGATTGATTTCTTATAAGTTATATGTGTTCTTACTGATGTTGCTCATGTTCGATTAAGCTTCCGCTAAATTGGTTGTAGAAGTAGATCAAGTATTTTTCTTTAGTCTATTGCATTACCAGGTGATCTATAGGTGGGAATTTCTACAGGAATTGGGTGAAAATGGTTTTCAAGGAATCAGACAGGGACATTTCCTCTATCCTTAACATAGTTGAGAATTGTATAGTTTCTTTCTCCTCCAACCCAATGGTGAACAGAGCTTGGAATATGCTCCCAGGTATAATTTGTTGGGCTCTGTGGAAAGAAAGAAACGCCAAAATTTTCAGAGGAAAATGCAGGTTGGAAGAAAATATATTGACCTTCATTAAGTAGACGACTAGAGAAACAATCTCTACTTCCAATCTTCAAATTTGCAATGATACTCCCAGTCAAGATGATCAATGCATCCTCACCCTCCTCAATATGAACTTCCCCACTATCAATATCACCCCCTTGGCTTTAGTCAATCAGGAAGCTCTAAGCTAATGGTCTCCTTTGGATAAAGGAATCTTGAAGCTAAATTATCATGAAGCGACCAAGGGTAACCCAGGGGAGCTGATTTCGGAGATTCATTTAGAAACTTGCCGGGAAATATTATCTGGGTTTATGCAGGCAATTTAGGCAATTCCACCAATAATGCAACTGAGCTAAGGGCTCCGGAGCATGGTTTGGATATTTCCAAAGCTCAAAGGTTTTGGCCGCTGATTGTGGAAGGCGATTCCATGCTTCCCACTCAAGCTTACTGAAAATTACAATAGGGAACGATGATCATCAAAGTATTAGACAACTGGCGACTCAATAAGATCCTTCATAGGATCAAGTGACATGTCGACGAAGCATATGGGTTCCACTTCCAGGCAGTAAGACAAAAAGAAAACAACCTGGCGAGTGAAGGCACAACTGGAAATCTCAGATTATGCTCACTCGCCTGGGGGGACTTGGAACAATGTATGCTCAAGTAGGATTGCGATTCTATAAATGGCCTAGAAAACAAGACTACAAGTCCTCTCATTAATGAGATCACCTGTCCCGCTCTTGATTAGAGATGGTACACCCATCACAACAATTCATTATGAGCTTCTCCTTGAGAAGCCACCCCAATTCCTGGCACAAAATGACCATGTACCAGTTCATTGCATCCCCTACATGGAGTTGCTTATCAAACCTATCAACCAAATTCAATATCCTCTCCCTCATTATAACGTTGTACCTCCTTCTAGTCACAATCAATGGCCACACCACGCCATCTCGCTCCTCCTTGATTGCTCACCCCTATGTATACCCTTTCCCCATAGCCCTTCCTCTCCATCATTTCTGCCCCTTCGCCTTTGCTTTCACTGTCCATATTTCCCTCCCTGATTCTCACCCCCTCCCCAGAATGGCTTCTCGGTGTGGTTCCAGCTCTGCTCCTAGGCGTGGTCGTGATTAAGGCCGTAATTCTTCTAGGTGGGATAACACCAGTATGCTGCCAAGCATTAGAGCGGAGGCCTCGGCGAGACACACTGCACTCAATTATGCCATCTCGGGTAACCTGACGACCCAGGAGATAATCAACAACTTGGAAAATCAAGCGCGCAACATCAGGCATAGAGTGACCACGAAAGCTGTGGACGCAGAATTTGAATGGATTCCTAACCCAGGCCTTACCAGGGCTGGGTAAAATCTCTACAATCACACTATTGAATTATCGTGGTAGCTGAAAACTATCATGGGGCTTACCCTTCAGGAACAATCTGAGAACAACAAGGTTCTGGAAGAAAATATTGACATGCTCACTGACAAATTCACAGTGAATGTGAAGTCAGTACACCATCGAAATTTTGTCACTTGGGATTCACCTAATTATGCCTTTCTCAAAAATTGTATGGAAAGTGACAAGGGATCTCCAAGCATAAAAAAAGAAACTACAGGCGCCTCATCTAGCCAACAAGCTATAACTGAGGCTCAAGTAGACAGTTCACAAAAAAGCCTATATACTTGGACGAAGACCCTGTGGAGGTAACTGCCTAAAGTTCTCTAGTATGAACTCTCTTTTTGGTATGCCATTTACATTACCTACTCCAAATATATGGAAGTCTACTGCTCTTAACAGCCCGCATGATATCAAAGTCAACCTAAAACACATGGTGTTCCACACATCTCTCAATCAACGCATCATGAGCTCGAGGGACATTTTTGGCACTCACATAAGCTCTCCTTCCTCCACCAACAGATCAAATCCATCTACTCAACTTAGGGGAAGAAGCCTTTTTGTTTACTATTGCATATGTGAAATCAGAAAACCAACTCAATCAAGGAGGAAAAAAATCAATGTAAAAATCTCTTCAGCAAAGGCAAGAAAGGTTTGTTTTGTAATTTGTGAAAAGAAAGCTTCGCTCTGGTGCTGGAGCACTCTACTCGCGCCATCCATTTCAGTTTGTAAATATCCTATTTCGAAGTAATAGAATCTATCTTATTTACAAAAAAAATTAAAAAATCCATTACCTCGAATAGTTTTATGCCAGGTGTCCTAGACCAATTCCTCAAAATATTTCTTTATTAAATAACAATGGTTAAATTTAAAAGGATATGCACGCTTCACAAATTCTTCATGACATTCTAGGAAGATCGGAAAATGATTCGAGAGAAATGAGGAATGAGTCCATGATTTCAATTGACCCATATTTCCCAGCGATAGTGGACTAAACTAAAAAACGATCAAGTTGCTTAAAAATTCCTTGTACCAGAGCGTCCATTTCTCCATGAGGGGCAGATAGGATCAGGCTTAATTTCAATCAATGCCTTCTAAGCAAAAAAGTTCTTAAAATATCCCCCCAGTATGTCTTCCTTGCTCTTGGAACCCCAAACTTCCTCTTTTTCTGTAGTAAAATTAAGATACACTAAAATCAATGAACTTAGATCCAAAAAGCCAAAGATTTCTATCCGATCCCAACAGCTCCTTCTATCCAAATAAGGAGCATATATACTAAGTGTAACAACATTGAAATCAAAATATTCACACTAATTACATAAACAATGTTATTAATAATTAACACAAACATTCAACTCATTTGCATAGAATTTTGAAACCCTTAGTAGAGAAGATCTACCTACATTGATGACATACCTTACTAGTGATTTCAGAGTTGTAACACTGCCTGAACTTACTGATCGCAATAAATTTTTGGGGACGACTCTCCACCCAACCATAGGCTCAACGACACAAAATCTTTCTACAACTGGTCACTCCCGAGCCCACAATCAACTACTATTGCTAGGGAATCCTTTCACTCACAACATTCTCCTCTAGAAAGAATAAATGAATGCTTCTCATCTTCCTTCTCATCCATTAAATAGAACAAATGGTTCAAAAAATGGAAAGAGATCTGCATGCACACAATCCATGGTCAACATGTCAACTTTTATTTTTTTGTTTAATTTTATTTAATTCAATTTTTTTATTTAATTTAATTTTCTTATTTTATTCTTTTTTTACTTTGGTTAACTTACTTATTCTTTACTATTTATATATATATTTATTTATAATTTCGATTTATTATTCATTATTTTATTTATTACTATTATTATATTTTACTTTTGTATTTATTATTTATTTGCTATTATTATCTTTCCTTTATTCTTTATTGTTTATTTATTTATATATTATATATTTTCATTTATTATTATTATTAGGATGGGGCATTACATACTCCCCCCTTTAAGAAACTTCGTTTCAAAGTTAAGTTGAATCAATGAACTCTTTATTTTATTTTATTTAGTTAATTATTACTTCACGTTTTCCCTACACCGTTCGTTGAACTAGTATATCAACATGTATTCAAAGATGCATAATACTGGGGAAATCCTAAGGACTCCCCCTCTTTAAGTAACTTCATTCCGAAGTTAAGTTGAATCATTTAACTTTTTATTTTATTTTATTTAGTTATTTATTACTTCATGCTCACCCTACACCTTCTCTTGAACTAGTATACCAACAAACATCGAAAGTTACACAACACTAGGGAAATCCTGAGGAAGCTTAAGTCCTTTTTCCCAACTTTCAGAACTAGGCATAAAGTCTCATTGGTCTGTGCCATAGCCCCAAGGCTCAGATCTCATTTGCCCCAAGGCAGGCATCTGGTCCCAGTACTCAATGATTTCGGGCATCTCGCAAGGTTGGCCCAACTCCCTTCACACTCACTAAGGTGCACAAGCTTAGGCATCGAAGTGCTCACACCTCCTCTGGATTTCGACATCCCAATCCAATATTCGACACTCAGTCTCTTCAAGATGGTCCCATATCCCGTCAAGAGCTATCCATCAAGAGCTACACAAGACAAAGCAACCACTGGCATATGTAGTGTTCATTGAGTATGTCCCTAACTCATATGATGTTTACATATTCTCCCTCACAAGTATGGGCTCTCATAAGATCATCAAAATAACCGACCCTCCCAATCCACTTGTGGATTTTCTATCAATCACCACATCTCAATTTGCAACCAATGCATTAGTTATAACATCAACATATTTATATCGAAGATATATCATGACATCGCATAATAAATGGATACACATGTCAATACATTATCATAAAATAACTTCATAAATATGAAAATCATCTCATGATTCTAGATTGGTTATTATTGAGAGGTCTACAATAAGTTATCTTCAATAGAGAAATTGCAAGTTTATTATTAAGATTGGGGATTTACCATAAAACTTTCTTTCCTTTCTTAAATCACTTATCTTTTACTTCAAATTTCAATCATTAACTTTCTCACACAAATTCAAAAGTCAAATTTATCATAAGTCAAATTTATCATATCGTAATAATATAATTATTTTTCACAAATAATAACCTTTTTTTTCTTTTTATTTATATCTAAAATTAAAAAAAATCAAAACATAAGATTAAATCATACAAAACAATAATTTATATAAAAAATCAATATAAATCTCAACCATTTTATAAAGCGAACGCAACTTATTAATACAAGAACTACAAATTTTCACTTTTCCCAAAATATACTATTAAACTTTAATTTATAATTATTAAAAAAATATTATTTATTAAATTAAACTTTAAACTTCTAAAATTAAGTTAAATATATTTAATACTATTCAAACCCTAATACAAGGACAAAGTATCTATACATATATATGTTGTTTTTTTTAAATAAATCTTAAATTCATTCCTTTCTCTATATTACATATATATTATTACTCAAACATTTTTTAATTTATTATTATATATAATCATTAATGATAAAAAATATAAATCATAAAAAAAATTATATATCATATATAAAATAATTATAAATTATATTATAAACTTAATTTCAAAACTTACTCTACATAAGTGTTTGACCAACTCTATTTTTAAGTTAATCTTCTATTTCATGAAATATATATATTTTTTTCAAATAATAAATATATGCAATAAAGAAATGATTACGAGATTATGTTATCTTTGTTTTTGTGAGACTCCCTACATTGGTGAGACTGGTTGGTCAATTAATCAAAGGATTCATGAGCATGTAACTGATATCAAGTATGGCAAGACCCACTCTTTTGCTTTGGCAGAACATGCAGAAAAATTTAGGCATCACATCTGCATTGAGGAAGCCCATGTCATTGCCAAGGTTAGTCATTTCCATTATCGTAAATTTAGGGAGACCTTGGAAATAAAAAAAACCTAATAATTTAAATAGAGATGATAGTTGGAATATTAGTAGAAGCTGGGTCCCTGCCCTGTCCTCCTAATTTGTTTATGTTTGCGAATTTTTTTGTTTCTATATAGATATTTGCATTTAATGTTAATATTCTTTTGATCCGTTTTCTCACCTTAAAAAATAATTGTCCTCTCTTTGGATTGCTTTGTTTTAATTTTAGTCTCATTTAATTATTATTTTTGTTATATGATGTTGACTCATTAATCAAGGCAGTCCTCTCTTTTAATATATATATATATATATATATTTATTTTTACTATGTTCCCTATTTTGGTTTACTTATATTGTTAATTTCTTATTAATGTTTATATTTTTCAATCTTTCTTTTTATTATATATATTATACAAATTAATAATATTATTATTTTAAACTAGCATTATAGGATATTATTTTGATCTTAAATAATCATATTAAAATATATTTTTCATAAACTAGCTGTAATAATAATAATAATAATAATATATAATAATAATAATAATAATAATAATAATAAATTATTTACTCTCCTTTTGATTTCTTTGTTTTAATTTAGTCTCATTTAATTATTATTTTTGTTATAGTATTTTTGACTCATTAATCATTTTATTATTTATTTTATTTTATTTTACTTTTGTTTTGTTTTTTTAGTTTTGACTTGATTGTTTGTTTCTTATTAATGTTTATGTTTTTATATATTTACATATATAATATATATATATATCTTAATTATTATTATAAATTTATAATATTATTATTTTTAAACTAGCCGTTTTAGAATATTTATTTGATCTTAATAATCATTATTAAAGTATTAATTTTTATAAACTAGTCTTCTATATGATTTTTTGGTCTCTACATTCCCTTCTATTTAAGCTTATACCATAATTTGCATCTTCCTCTGGTCCTAATGATGAACCATATTAGCTGGTTCAAAACGCATCGGCAAAATTTTCTTTTATATAATTTCTACCAAAAAACTGTTCTTAACGTAAGATCACAAAAGTCTAAATTCACAAATTAACATTTTTATTTACGCATATCATTTCATTTTTCAATTTTATATTAATAATAAAGATATTCATTACATTAATTCGTATAAATAAGTTTACCGGAAAGCAATTTAAAGCATAAATATAAGAAAAGAGTGAAGCAATGAAGAAGTCATTGTTTGTTTCTTGATTGCATGCCAAAAAAACCTATATGTATATGATTTGTCGCATCGCTAATCGAGACACTACGAATATCAATCTCCAAACCACTAGTCGCTGAATTCTAAAACCATATAGTGAATATGATGTTGTCATGCAAATCATATTATTTTTTGAGCTTTTGTTTTAGTCTCTTAAATTTAGATTCTCGAGGGATATTTTTTTGTTTTGTTTTTAAATCAGAAAAAAAGGGAGGGTGAGAGGGACGCCATGAATTGAACCGTTGTGGCTATTGATTCTTGAAAAGAGGCAAATACATGAAAGCTAGATACAAAAAAAAATTGCAGAAGCATCACAAAAAAATATCACCGATAAAATCTTGATAAAGGCCTGTAAATCGGAATGGAAATGACTTGATATCCCTACTAACCCCTTGTTCTTCTGAAAATTCTCTCAAACTCTCTGTGCAGCAGTTGGATTTCAAGACATTTGGATTTCAATTCTTGTGACCTATGAGTCCTTATGTTTTCATTACAATTTTTAAGGTTATATATGTTAACCACAAACAACTCAATTATTGTAGAATGTCTAGTTCTGATGGGTTGGACTATGAGCTTTTTCCTATTTTGTTGAATAAATATTAAACATAATAAATTGACTTTATTACTTTTTATTATATCTATAACTTTTTATTATATTTATAGAAGGAGAATGATATGATATTGATTGAAACATAGTAAATCAATAATAAATTTATTATAGTGTATTTTATAGGTAACTTTTTAACTCGAAAAAAAAGAAAAAAAGAAATTTTTTGGAACATATTATTAATACTAAATTTATATATATGTTTGATTGATTGTTGCATGGGTTTTAGTGAATCCTTCTTTATGGAATTTCATGCAATCTGAGGAACTAGGCCCACAATAAACGTCTATTTCGCTTTTAAAAAATGAATTTGCGTACTATCTCCGACATGCGATTGGAGAGAATTGAAAGAAAAATTAACCGACCTTTACCTTGGTTATACAAATATTTGATACATATGTGATTTGTCACTCCTTACTTTATGCTTAAACTAAGTTTTAATTACATGGAAGCCTCCTTGATGCTAAATTTTAGAGCTTACTAAATTAAACCATTATAAAATTATACATGGTGGTTTATCACATCATTTTTTTAAACAATATTTGATTGCCATGCCTACTTATTTTATATGAGATTCGATTCTAACCCTTGTGACTTGTGTCCCAGTGCTTAAGGTTGGAAGAGAGGAACTTTGGATATATATATGGAGACGCACCTTCATCCCCATCTAAAAACCTGATAAGATGATCCATGCAACATAATTAAAAACTCAAAGATTATATATTTTAGGATCCCACATAGCGCCCAGGTCTCTCGAGAGGCCAGAGGCACTAGTTGCACACACATGCTAAAAAGGACAAATCTTCAATGAAAAAATACAAGTCTTACCCCTGTCTGTCATAGTCTCCTAGAGGAGAATAATTGAAGGCTTAAATCTCTGAATGATGCTTCTAATGGATATTCTTTTAGGGAGAGATCCCAATCCCCTCACATTGAATGACATAATTATCATTTTGGGGGAAAAATATGTGGGTGTAATCCCTCTAAAGACTGGTGAATCAAAATGTGCGACCTCCAAAAGCTCATTCAATAGGTTAGGTGGATCACAACCAGGAAGAAGAGTGTTTTGTATGGACTCATGACAAGATGACATGAGATCGGATGGAACCATGGAGAAATTTGTAATTTTCTTATACTCGGTCCCATTTTCTTTCCTTGTGGTAATATTATTCCTAGAGATGGGGTTGACAAACACTTCATTTTTAGTAAAAAATGATTCTTTAATCGAGAGAGGAACCAAACTAGCTGGATTGTTCCGTGCTAGAGTCTCCAACTCCACATCCTCTAGGATTGGAGAAAAAGTATTTCCCAGTGGATCCCCATAATTGATTGGGGATGAAAATAAGGCCCCCTTTGAAAAGCATGTCACACCCTCCCAAACTTGATCCAGAGAAACAAGTGAGGACACTTTACTATTGCGTGTTGGCTTATCCGATTGATTAGTATAACCCGAAGGAGCACCATATTTGATTGGGGATGAAAAGTAGGCCCCCCCTAGAAGAGTAGATCACATCTTCCCTATCTTGTTAGAGGGTAACATGGGATGGCATAATACAATCACAAGCCAGCTTGTCCGACTGCTTATGTTTCCCATTAAGCAAATACAGAGAAAGCAGGGATCCCTTATTACCAACCTTAATAACTAGATTGATGTGATTTAAAGGGAGAGGAGGACAATATCCATATTTATACCGAACAACATCATAATTTAGTGAATTGGAAACATTATCAAGAGAACAGAGAAATGTGCTATTACTTGGGGCCAAAGGACCATTATCCATCAGGTTCTGCAAAGTTTCCCGTCCCGGGTGATCACTGAACCTCCTACTACAACCAACTCGATATGAACCTTGATTTCAACCAGTTTTATATTTACCAAGGCAATCAATAAAAAGATGATTGGTGGAATGACAATAGAGACATTTGAATGGGATCCCCCAGTAGTTAATGAACTAGCAAGTAGAGGACAATTCCCAAAAAAGACCAATTTCAACTGGTAAACCCCCAATCATATCCATCTCCACGAGAAACCAAGAAATCCTTTTATCCATGCAATCCAAACTTGCTTCCTCCACAAAGTAGACTTTTCCAATTTGATTAGTAATAGCCTTAATGACATATTTGGTCCATAACTCCATTGACAATCAAGGAAATTTAAGCCATATAATAATCCATTTTGGCATGTCCTTCATAGGGTCAAATCTTGCAAATTAGCACTGTAACAGAAGGAAACCCTTGCCATTAACCCAAGGAGAGGTGACAATGCGAGCAACATCTTCTGAGCAAAGAAAGTGAAACACAAGCCATCTGTTAAATAAGACACTTATCTTTGGCTTATATTTCAGTATAGGCTTCTATATTTTTTCCACCCATGCTTTCATATGAACCCAAAACATCTTATTGAACTCCCACTTGCTAATTAAAGTCCATTGTTTTAGCCCTTCCACTTCGTCCCAAAAGATGTCAACCCTTTATATCAAGCTCTGGACTTTTTCTTAGGATTTTATGGCCCATTTCCTCCTCGAGGACTTCTCACTACCAATTGGGACCTCTCAAATCATTATAACATTTATCCTGATCAACATCTTCAAGATTATCCTCCTCCACACCTTGGACCGATGGCACTTCAAACAAATGAGACCAGAAAATACCTTTGGAGCCCTCTTCTACTAACATAGTGACCTCTAACAACTCTTCCAAAACAGGCGACGAATCACGCTGGGAAAACCTTGTAGACGATATGGATAGAGAAAATTATGTCAGCTCGCAAGATAAGAAAGAGAAAATTACATGGACATTCCTCGCCACACGAAAATCCATGATAAAAAAAACCAAAATCCTCCAAAAACACTAGGATGTCAGGCCAAAATATATGAAGCCCATCGACTCTACTAACCAATGCCTTGCCCCTAAAAAAGTGGAGATCCTGAAGCAATCAAGGAAATATACTATGCCGAAATTCACGAAACCGTCAACAAGAAAGGGAAAAAAGCCTACAACTCTCAAATAGACACCTCAACACACGAAATCCACATGCATAAACAATCCAAAATCAAAGACGGGAGCACAAAGGATGTCGAAGAAAGTGCCACATTTACCCCACAAAGGAAAGTACCAATGTGGAAAACCAAATGGTACTTTATGATGCCCCAAACGATAGAAAATCTATGTCACATAAATATGCCAAAAGAAGGATGTAGTTTCCAATCAACGATCCAACCACTACAATAAATATGACAACAAAAGGATGTTGCTACCAATCAGTGATCCGACTATTGAAATAACAATGTCAAAGAAGTTTAAAAAATCCCACCAAAGCACCGAGGGAGAGGACTTTTTGAAAAATGGATCCCGCCATGATGGATATAAATCCATTCACAACATGAAGTGTCACTCACTAAAATTACAATCAAAATTTAAATACTAGCAAATGCCACGCGTACTCCAGGGAAGAAAGTACCCTGGTGACAAACCACATGGTACTTTAAGATCCCCTAGACGATATAAAATCCATGTCACATAAATATGCCAAATGTAGGATGTAGCTTCCAATCAATGATCCAAACACTGTAATTACTATGACAGAGAAGCTCAAAAAATCCTACCAAAACACTGAGGGAGAAGATTAAATGAAAAGAGGATCCCTCCTTAGTGGTA
Organism: Pinus taeda; assembly: GCA_000404065.3. Classification (NCBI taxonomy): domain Eukaryota; kingdom Viridiplantae; phylum Streptophyta; class Pinopsida; order Pinales; family Pinaceae; genus Pinus; species Pinus taeda. Next base: position 139,296 of record APFE030419383.1, on the reverse strand, counting down.
GTAGTTAAGGCACAATAACTAAGGGAAAAGTATGAAACAAAGCCTAAGCTCAAAAAATGCCAATTCAAATGCTCCCCATAGATAGAAAGGATATCCTTTGGCCTCCTAAAACAGGTTGCTAGAATAAAGTATAGCCAAAAAAGATGACTAGAAGATGTTAAAACCCACAGGTAAAGAGGGTAAAATAGTACCCCCCAAGCCTACATATAAGATATACCTCAACACCAAACCTCCAATAACATCAAATCCTTTTCAAACAAACATTATATACAAGCCACCTGACTCAAACTAATGTGAGTGATCAAAACAATCTCCCTAGGCACCATACGTTGACTTCATAACGTCTGATAAACCAAATTCAAAAGGAGAAGAAACTCCACCGGATCCTCATCATCACATTTGCAAAATTTTGCTGGCATAGGAGCTACCCTCATATATTCTTATGAAGGTAAAATATAAGCACCAACTGTAGCCAAAGCACAATATACATCTTAAGAAAACCATGAATATGTCTCGATTTGGCTCCTCCACAACATTAACACCCTTTCATTAACCTCTTGAACCTAATCTCTAAGTCTCAAATAGGGAAAACTCTAGAATACCCACCAACAACACCAGCAATAGCTAAAACAACACCAACAGCACCAACATATGCAACTAAAGCTCGTCATCCCCCTCGTTCGATTCCAATGATTTTGTTATAGGAGAACCAAGTACCATGAAGAACTTACCGCATCCACTCCTCTATTATTACTGTTTGTACATGCTCTCATAAAAAACAATTGTATGCGTCCATTGTATCTAATTGATGAACAAATGAGGGAATGGAGAGAAGTATCGTGGAAGCTCCAGCTCCACAACTACCATATATCCGGTTCTGGAGATGATAATGAATACTTTCCCAAGTTTAAGTCTAGAAATTGTATTTACATAGTTTACTGGAGACGATAAAGAATAATTGCCCAACTTTATATCCTAAAATTTTATCGACATGGTTTCCAAACTCATTATTTCATCCATCCGACTGTGGAGATGACTAAAAATATTTGCCCAAAATTAAACCTACCCACTTCATATAATTTTTTAATTGATTATTTTTTATGAAAAGGCTTTTATATTAGGACAATGTAGTTGACATACATAGATTGGGTTATAAGAGGTAGAAAATGACGTTGATCAACATATATCAACCACATTTACAAATGTGGTTGTGTTAGTTGAAGATCACTATGCATGGGAAGGATTAATAGACCATGATTGAATATGATTGACTATGCCTAAATATTTTAAAGTCGTGGTTAAGGAGGGTTTATTATGGTTAATATAGAGTTGACTATGGATGACAATGGTTGTTCACAACTTAGTTGATTATATGTTTGAACATGGTTGTTCAAGTTTGACCATGGCTAACCATGTCTATCCATGATTGACTATGATTGGATATGCTAACCATGGTTGACAATGTTGACCATTGGTGAAAATGGTTTGACCAAGATCATGGTTGACCATAGTTTTCTATCATATATTTTGGTTTTCCTTGTTGATTGATCCGAATCGGATCCATAAATGACTGTCATAGAACCGTGACTAAAACAGGTCGAACAAATCCTTGAAGAATCCAAACCACAGTCGAAAACACCTTGAACTAGTGGCCATGGCAGCCGGCGTGGAACGATGAGGACCTTGGTCAAAGCGCGCTGACCAAGGCCCATGGAGATTGCGTAGGAGGTCAAAATAGCCCCTGGGAGCCCCAGATCGGGAAAAGGAGCTGGTTTTCGATGCGCGTTAGCACATCGCTGGGCAAACAGGGCCGAAATGGTAAATCTTAAGCGCTTGGTCACGTTGGGAGCTAGGGACCGCAGGCGGAAAAAGGTAAAAAGCGCCAACGTACGACGGTGGGACCCATGGCTTGGAAACGGTGGTTTGATCGAGACGCCCTTGAATGTTAAGCGGTTTTGGAGAAAGCGGAGTGATCACAATCAGCGATCAACGCGTGGCAAAGGAGGAGAGAGAAAAATCGCCGCGATCGCGCGTTATCGGTCGAGCAAGTCAACCGCGCTCGACATGCGAATGATGTTGGATTTGGAGGAGCCCAGATTGGACACCTGAGATTGCACTCGATAGACAGAGCAGAATTGACAGGGGATTAAGCTGCGATTTAAGAGGATTTGGAATCCGTTGACTGCCACGGTGGAGAAAGCAACGAATCAACAAGCGGGCTGGTGCAGTTCCGATGGAGACACATGGATACTTCCAGAGCATTATGCTGACGCCGAACAGTGAATTCCAAGCACACAAGCGACAGGCGAATTGACGCAGGAAGGAGAGGAAACGAACAAACACAGAGGTCGAATGGCTAAAGCCATGAGCAGAGACAGTGAACGAGGGATCAGAAGAGAGATTCAGTTCGAAGAGTCCAAGCGACCAAGAGAGACAGTGAACAGTGAACCCTAAGAAGAGGACTGGGCACAGAGAGCAGTAAAGCCAAGCAGAGGAGACAGAGGGTCGAGCTGACCACAGGTAGCATAGAGCACCAAAAAGATTGAAGAATCAAGCCTTCCCATAGAGGAATCTGTCTGGATTGAGCATCACAGTTGGCTCTTTCCACTGTAGACCGAGAGTCACAGAGCAGGTAGGAAGAATAAGAGTCTGTGTACTCCAAGTGGCTTGGGGAATCCAAGAACCACCCTGCCAAGCAAAATCTGCTTTAGGAGAACTCATATTGAGTCCCTGCATTTGTAATTCTCTGCTTAAAGACACAATAAAACGAGGCCACCACTGAAGCTGGACTGGAGACGTAGCCCTGGAGACTAAGGTGAATTCCTTATTAAAAACTGTTTGTGTCTAGTATTGCTTACTGTATTTCTCTGTTGTCTTTCCATTCAAAATGTCTGTGTATTGGCAATTTGATCAATCCATTGTTTCAATCACACAGAGCACACACACCAGCAGATGAGTTTGTAATACCTTTGTTTATTAAATCTTCAACTGAGGTCACTCATAGGGTGAGAATCAAATCAAGTGGTATCAGAGCTCTAGGCTGTAAGGTTAGACAAGCTTGTGTTGGTTTAGCTATGAATGATCACTAGATCAAAGCTCAAATTAGGAGAAGGAGAGTTGGTGGAAACTAATCCTGAAATTGGGAGAGTCTATTCTCGGAAGACAATGTCAGAAGAAGGTTCTACAAGGCCAGACCCCTAGTTCGTAGAAAGTTTCCTAGCTATGAAGTCTATGGTAGAAGAAATGTATAGGCACTTTAGAAAGCATAAGGATGAAGATTCATCAGGCTCTAAGCAAGATAAAGAAGAAGATGAATCTCATTCCCCTGACCACTCAAAAGGAAAGGGGAAAGAAGAAAGCTTTCCTACACCTCCTAATAGCCTTGCGCATAATAAGAAAGCATCTTTAATTAAACTAGATGTTAAATTTGATTTGCCTATATATGATGGAGAGCTAAATGCTGAAAAGTTGGACAATTGGATTAGACAAATTGCTGTATATTGCAAGGTACAAAACATAGA
>APFE030419383.1:102818-132667 GCA_000404065.3 Pinus taeda | reverse complement strand
TATAAAAAGGGAATACATAACAAGGTTGCAGATATGTTATCTAGACCCATTATAAATGCATCTACCATACTTAAGCATAATTCTGTGCTGCATGAAAGCTACATAGAATAGTATGCTTAGGATATGGACTTTAAAGATGTATATGCAACTTTGAGTCAGGGCAAAAGAGTAGAAGAATTGAACTATCATATGAAGGACTGACTCTTATATCATTGTGGGAAATTCTGCATTCCGCAAACTGAGAGAGCAAAGATAATTAGGGAAGCACACACTTCTCTGATATCAGGTCACTTTGGGGTAAGTAAAACAGTTGCACAACTGCAAAGGTTCTACTATTGGCCGAAAATGAATGAGACAGTTTCTAGATATGTAAGGGGGTGTGCTATGTGTGCTAAAAGCAAGCCCAACAATAGAAAACTAGGCTTGTACACTCCCTTGCCAGGTCCTTCTCACCCTTGGGAAAGCATTTCCATGGATTTCGTTGGAGGACTGCCTAAATCTAGGAAAGGTCATGGTTATCTATATGTTGTTGTGGATAGGTTCAACCGAATGTGTATTTTGATACCCTGTAGTAAAAAGATTACAACTGAACAAACTGCAAAATTATTCTTTGAACATGTATGGGTTCATTTTGGATTACCCACTTCTATTGTATCTGATCGAGACACCCGATTTCTGGGGAAGTTTTGGTCAAGTCTGTGGGAACTAATGGACACCAAATTAAAGAAAAGCATAGCTTTTCATCCACAAACAGATGGCCAGATAGAAGTAGTTAACAGGACAATGATTCAGTTACTGAGAGGATATTGCAGCAAACATCCTAAGCTTTTGGATGAGAATTTGTGTTATGTGCAACATGCTTACAATAGAGCCAAACACTCTTCTACATATAGATCTCCTTTTGAGACCTGCTTTGGTTTCATACCAAGGTCTCCCTTGGATTTTATCTTTGGTAAAGATACCATGGTTGATGGACACAGTGATGTGGACAAGGCAACAAGGTTCATTGAACAGATCCAGGAGATCCATCAAGAAGTACAGGAATAGCTGGAAAAGAGCCAGGCCAAGTACAAGGCTAGGCATGATAAGCATCGGATGGAGCATAGTTTCCAAGTTGGAGACCAAGTCTGGTTGTATATCAGCAAGGACAGAATGCAAGGTGAAGGTAAAAAGCTAAAACCTATCAGGTATGGACCCTTCAGGATACTTGAGAAGATTGGTGAGAATTCTTTTCGCCTTGATCTACTAGCTTACATGCACATCTTCTCAGTCGTAAATGCAGACTGTTTGAGGTTGTTTGAACCTTCAATGATTGAGGACCCTGAAGAGCAGAGTCAATTATCTTCTGTTGATGACCTACTACCTGAATACCTTAATGAGTTATAGGAAGACACAATGCTGGACAAGAAGGTGAGGACGATGCGTAGTGGAAAGGTGGAATACCTCAGGATTGGGCTTAAAGGTTCGAAGCCGAGCAGTGCAAAGTGGATTGAGATTGGACAAGTGAGACAACAATTTCCTCACTTAGTCGATGCTTGAAGAAAACCAACTTTTGGTGGTCCAAAAGCTTTTCAGTTGGGAGGTCATGATCCGAATCAGATCCATAAACGACTGTCATAGAACCATGACTAAAACATGTTGAACAAATCCTTGAAGAATCCAAACCATAGTTGAAAACACCCTGAACCAGTGGCCATGGTAGCCGGCGTGGAACGACGAGGACCTCGGTCAAAGCGCGCTGACCGAGGCCCATGGAGACTGCGCAAGGGGTCAAAATAGCCCCTGGGAGCCCCGGATCGGGAAAAGGAGTTGGTTTTCGATGCGCGTTAGCGCGCATCGTGGGCAAATAGGGTCGAAATGGTAGAGCTTAAGCGCTTGGTCATGTTGGGATCCAAGGGACCGTGGGCGGAAAAAGGTAAAAAGCACCAACGTACGATGGTGGGACCCATGGCCTGGAAACCGACGGTTTGATCGGGATGCCCTTGAACAGTAAGCGGTTTTGGAGAAAGCGGAACGATCACAATCAAGGATTAACGCGTGGTAGCGAAGGAGAGAGAAAAAACGCCGTGATCGCACGTTATCGGTCGAGCAAGTCAACCGTGCTCGACGTGCGAATGATGTTGGATTTGGAGGAGCCCAGATCGGACGGCTGAGATTGCGCCCGATAGACAGAGCGGAATTGACAGGGGATTAGGCCGCGTTTTAAGAGGATTTGGAATCTGTTGACCACCACAGTGGAGAAAGCAATGAATCGACAAGCGGGCTGGCGCAGTTCTGATGGAGACACGTGGCTACTTCCTAAGCATTATGCTAATGCCGAACAAGGAATTCCAAACACACAGGAGACATGCGAATCGATGCAGGAAGGAGAGGAAACGAACAGACACAGAGGTCAAATGGCTAAAGCCATGAGTAGAGACAGTGAACGAGGGATCAGAAGAGAGATTCAGATCGAAGAGTCCAAGCGACCAAGAGAGACAGTGAACAGTGAACTCTGAGAGGAGGACTGAGCACAGAGAGCAGTAAAGCCAAGCAGAGGAGACAAAGGGCCGAGTTGACCACAGGCAACATCGAGCACCAAAGAGCTTGAAGAATCAAGCCTTCCCATAGAGGAATCTATCTGGATTGAGCATCACAGTTGGCTCTTTCCACAGTAGACTGAGAGTCACAGAGCAGGTAGGAAGAATAAGAGTCTGCGTACTCCAAGTGGCTTGGGGAATCCAAGAACCACCCTGCCAAGCAAAATTTGCTTCAGGAGAACTCATATTGAGTCCCTGCATTTGTAATTCTCTGCTTAAAGACACAATAAAACAAGGCCACCACTGAAGCTGGACCGGAGACATAGCCCTAGAGACTAGGGTGAACTCCTTATTAAAAACTGTTTGTGTCTAGTATTGCTTACTGTATTTCTTTGCTGTCTTTCCATTCAAAATGTCTGTGTATTGGAAATCTGATCGATCCGTTGTTTCAATCACACAGAACACACACACCAACACATGAGTCTGTAATACCTTTGTTTATTAAATATTCAATTGAGGTCACTCATAGGGTGAGAATCAGATCATTGATAGTGGATGACCACGGTTAACCATGTTCAACCATGGCGACCTTGGTTGAACATGTTTGACCATTCTAACCATGGTTGGCCATTGTTTGCCAAGGTAATCATGGGTTGACCATGGTTTTCTACTGTTGACTATGGAAACCATAGATAATCATGGTTGATCATCATTGACTCTCGTTTACCATGGCTAACTAAAGTTGATGGTTGACCATGATTGCATGGTGACCAAAGTCAACTATGGTTAACCATGTTGACCATAATTATCTACGGGCTACCATAGTTGAATATGGTCAACCATATTTAACCATAGTAAACCATTGTGATTATGGAATATAGTTAAATATGATTGACCACATTCACTATGGCTAGCAATGGTTGACTATGGTCACTGTGGTTGATCAGTGATGGGCATGTTTGTTCTTGTTCGATCAAGGTTGATAATGGTTTATTATAGTTGACTATGGTTAATTTAAGATGATTTCGCTTGCTCATGCTCAACTAAGTTGATCATGGTTGACTATGATTGTCCATTGTTGAGTATCATTTATTGACATTGACATGGATGACTATGGCTAACTACGATTAACTATGGTAAACCTTAGTCAACAATGATCAACCATGTTTTGATTTTTGTTTATCACATTATAATGTTGAATTTTTGTTTGTCACATTACAATGTTGATTGTTGTTTGTCACATTTTGATGCAAATTTTTGTTCATCACATTATGATGTTGATTTTTGTTCGTTAGATTGTGATGTTGATATTTTTTTGGTACATAATTTGTGATGTTGATTTTTGTTCATTAGATTGTGATGTTAATATTTTTTGGTACATAATTTGTGATGTTGATATTTATTTTTCATATTGTGATGTCAATTTTTAAACATGGTTGTTAATGGCCAATTGTGGATGACTATGGTGAACATTTTTTACCATGGTTGTTAATTTTTAACTAGAAATGAATATGGATTACTATGTTGACCATGATTAACCATAGTTGAGTTGGTTTAACCATAGTTGAATATGGTTACATTGTTGGAAAAACTTTAAAAATATATATTAAAATTAAATATTAAATAAACTTTAAATTTTATTAATTATAAACCTTATTATGAAACTTTATTAAATATAGTACCTTATCATAACTTATTATAAATAAAACCTTATTTAAACTTATTAAAAAACCTTAATATTAACAATATTAATAAACTTTATCATTAAACCTTTTTAAATCTTATTAATATCAATTAGTATTATTAAACAATTTTAAACCTTTGCTATGATTGAGTAAGGTTGACTATTGTTAGATAATGGTCAACTATATTTGAATATGGCTGACTAAGGTTGACTAAGGATGACTATTGATGAACAAGTTTGACTATCATCGACTATGGTAAACATATGGTTGACTAAAGATGACTATTGATGAACAAGTTTTACTATCATCGACTATGGTAAACATATGGTTGTCTACGGTTGACCATGATTGACTATTTAAACATTGACTATAAAAGTTCACTACAAAAGTTGACTGTGTTTGACTATATGATCATGTTATAACATTATTATTTCTTTGTTACATTGTGATGCCAAGGTTTTTCAATAGATTATGATGTTGATTTTTGTTTGATACATTGCGATGTTGATATTTATTTGTCATATTGCAATGTCAATTTAGAAGCATGGTTGTCTATGGTCAGCTATGGTTGATTATGGGTGAACATTATTGACCATGGTTGTCAACATTTAACTATAGATTAATATGGTTGACCATGTGAACCATGAATTACCAACCATAGTGGCCATTATTGAACATCATTGAGCTAGTTTAACTATAATTGAATATGGTTGCATTGTTGAGAAAAATATTAAAAAATAAATATTGAAAAAGCTTAAATATAAACCTTATTAATATTAATAAAACCTTATTGAACTTTATTGAACCTTAATATTAATGTTATTTTTTGTTGTTGTTGATTTAAAATTATATTGCCTCAAAATGACTTTATACAAAATCAGATATCACTGTTTGAGCTAAGTCTAGTCAAAGTTTGCCACAAGGGAAACCAATACTATTGACGATGGGAAATAAGTTAGGTCTATAAAAATGCAAGCAACTATAATTGCTAGGTCCATGACAAGTGAAATAACTTGAACTACTAAAAGTAAAATGCATAAGTCATGGCTAAGTATGGCATCAAGTATCTGATGAAGTGACTGGGGTTGGATCTTGGGCACTGGTACCTGCACGTGTTGGAGGTTTCAAGCCACATTAGAGATGAACTTCTATGTAAGCTAGTCAAGCATCCATATTCATAAGACAAGAACACAGATGGTGTTGGACTTGTTGAAGTTCATTCATGAGGAAGGATATGATGTCGTTGTGGTCTTCATGCTTTTCCTTCAAGACCCTGCCCAAGAGTGTCTTCATTTGCTAGTGGAGGGTAATGGAGTTCAGATATTATCTATGTCTTCCCCCAACATGACTACGACTAGGAACCCAATCGGCTACTTCAACATGGATTTCAAAGTCTGAGTAGGCTTGGTAATCATTAGTGGTCAAGGCTTCAATTTGACAAATTTCCTCTTGGATTTCTGGAGGAGTGAAAAATGGTTGTTTCATTTTATGCTTTGGATTGGGCTTAGGGTCAGCCTTGAGGGCCTCTTCCATCAGTCCCCTGGAGACATCATCCTCTATCAAGGCATGTTGTGCCGAGTTACTAGAGACCAAAGTGAGAACACTTCCCAAAGAACAAAGAAATTGGGAGATAATAAAATAGAGAATAGAGTAAAAACAATTCCCAAGAAAAATTAAATTTCCAAGGGAGTTTGGAGAAATTTCTTGTGAGGTTAAGAAATAGATGGAAAGAGAGGGAAGGACTCCAGACAAGGTATGAGAACCAAAAATAACTAAGAATACTGAAACCAATGCACACATCGTTGCACTTTGAAAACTATATGCCGACATCCACCAAACAAAAGCTAAAGAATTGAAAGAGTTTAAGGAACTGGAGAGATTAGACGAAGAACAAATTACCTAGCATTTTTTGAATCATCGGGCTTGAACCTGCGTTAAAATAAGGACAAGTTGTTGTTTGTCACCACCCTCCCCTGTATGAACTTCCACCATAGCCTCCACCAATGTTCCAGAGGTAACCTTGTATGTTGTTGCTATCTTTTTCACCTCACATATACTCAACACCCAGTGCATGCACTAGACATCAACACCCTCATCGTCAAGGCCTCCCTAAATTACCATTCAAACATAGCCATTTCCATGGGAATAAGCCATCTTCAGAACCATAGCTAAACCATACAAATTTACTTAATATTAATGTTATTATTAAACCTTTTAAAACCTTATTAATATTAATATTATTAAACAATTTTAAACCTTGACTATGATTGAGTAAGGTTGACTATAACTGAGTAAGGTTGACTATAATTGAGTATGGTTAACTAAGGTTGATTGAGGATGATTACTAGTGAACAAGGTTGACTATCATTAACTATGGTAAACATATGGTTGACTATTTAAACATTGACTATAAAGGTTGAATATGTTTTATTATGTCATCACTGTATTGTATTATTGTTATTTGTTTGTCACAGTGCGACATAATTTTTTATTCGTCACATTGTGATGTTGATTTCAGTTCATCATATTGTGATTTTGATTTTCTCTTTGTTGCATTATGATGTAGATTTATGCTTGTTATTGTAACACACCCCCTACTATCCCTAGCTCATACTATGGGTAGAAGGAGGCAGTTGCTAACATGACCCAACCTCCAAAGTTCAATTATGGAGATGGGGCATAAATTTTTTGACCTTTTTTAATTTCTTAAAACTTAAAATATGTAACATCATTGTGTTCGTCTTGTCAAGACCCGCACAATGATATAAAATTTTCCTCAATTTGACTCGTGGATAAAAATCTATGGCCATTCAAAGATTGTCCCATGAGATAGTGTCATATCACCTTGGCCTACCACGTGGCACCTACATGGTCCACATGTGGCTATCCAATTCATGTCCACCTCATTGACGCTTGGAAACATGACCCCAGTTGTTGACCCATTCATACCAGGTTATGTATTATCCCCATTCTACGGTTTACCCAACGCAACATTTAACATATATATAATGTATATACCAAGTATGCAGGTGTAAGCCCCTCTATGACCACGTTACCTCGAGAATAAAATCTTGGCGGTATTCTTTGTGGTCTCCCATTGAAACTTTCGCGATGAACCTTTCTGGATGGCGTGGATCGTCAGTGGACTTTATCGCCAACTTGTTATGCCACCATTAGTTATAGTTGCATGCTCGTCTTAGATTAAAACCCAACGAAAATGGAATTGACTCCTAAATAAATCATCGAGGATACAACACCAGGGTGACATCACCCCGAGGATTAAACCTCGACAGAAATGGACTTAAATCCATAAGAAATCGTCAAGGACACAACACCAGGGTGAAATCAACACATCACCCTGAGGATTAAACCCCGACGGAAATGGAATTGAATCCATAATAAATTGTCAAGGACGCAACACTGGGGTGACATCAACAACCCTTTTCGCTGGGGTGATGTCACACTCCTCCTGGCCCTATTCTTGGTTTGTCATCTGTCACATGAATATAGGCCACTCAGACCCAAAAAAACCCCAAATATGTGTGACACGTGTCCTTCTCCCAAGTTTCCATGTGACCCTTAGGCCAAGTCACTTGCCATGCTGACCATGGGCCCCACCTAGTCTTACTCTCCATGGAAAAACTTATATTTCATGTTATAATTGGTTTGGGCGTCCTTCCCTTTGATGCGCCAACCTCTTATCAACCGAACCCACTATGCCAAGTCACCTCATGGGTAAAATCGCGGGAGATCGCAACATTCCCTTCTTGAAAAACCACCAGGGTTCAAGACTGCTAGGGACAATCCAATGGAAGTTGTTCTCTAAGCGGATTGATGATTTAGCATATCCTTGCACAATCCACATTAGAATATGCTCAAAACGCACTTGTTGGCTTATAACCCCTTATAGACATAAATCATGATTTACATTATATTCATGGCATATGGGCCCATTGGGCCACAAAATCCCACGGGTTTTATCCTACGAGTTTCCTTTGGTGTCTCCTTTATTAAAAAATTCTCAGGGTCATCCAATCGCCATGAGTGCTTACCCATCAACAATCCATATTTCTCCTGTTTAAGCACTTAATCATCGCACTTGGTCACAATATTGAAGAGGGTTTGCACCATTTCCATTTAAATTATTGCGCTTCATATTTAAGGATTCTAGCCCTGCGTACTTTACCAATCATCAGTGCAAAAGTAAGAGGCCTTTACCAAGGTCTAAGCGCACATGAATTTACATATAATTGTGCAGCTCCTTTGGAGCTATCCCTCCTAAGATTTTCAAAGGGGTTTAATCCATATATATATTAACAAAATTAAAATTAACATGGATCTATCCCTTCATTCAAACTCAGGCCCATTGGCTCAATTTTAGGCTTATAATAGTTTAGAGATTTATTGCCTCTTGGACTAATAAAAATTAGAGAATAATTTAAGGAATGCATACAAGAAGCCATTCATTCACTCGGGAGTCTTATAGGAAAATCAACATTCCTTATGTATGCCACAAATCACAATCCATATTAGATCACAGGCATAACCAAAACATTTATTCAATACTAAAAAAATAAATCACATTCCATAGCATATCATAAGCATTAGACGAACACATTGAAATAATACCAAAACAAGCCTTAAGTCCACACATTTGACATATGCTTGACATTGAAGATGCAAATCTTGAGTATACATATCTAATTAAATGTGCGACTAATATTGGGACTTTAACTCTCCACCCAACCATAGACAAGCTACAACCAAGTCATTCTTACAATTGTCACCCCAGCCATATTCCAAAGCTTGAGGATGGAGTGCTTACCATGTAAAATCAATAATTCCAAATGAAACAGGGCCTCTAAGGTAACCCACCTTTACCCACCAGCCAATAATATTACCAAATGCACCAAAAAACACTTCCCTTAACCATTCTCAACAATTTCCCATTGTCATGTCATAGGGCTTGATCTCGGTTAGCTTCATAATAGGGGTCTTTTTTTTCATAGAGTCACATATCTAATCAAGAGAATAATATTATTATAACGTGGGAAGGTTCTTAAGACCACAAGTTTCCCAGTGGTTTCATCAGTCCTAATGCAAGCCACCCTTGGTGGTTTCTTCAACCCTAGACAAGCCACTACCCAATTACAAGAGGAGGAGAGCTCGATATACATATATGGGAAGGTTCATTAGTTGAAAGCTATTGATAAATCAATAGGTTCTTCATACCACAAGCTTCCTAGTAGTTTCCTGAGGCAAGCCACTCTTGGTGGTTTCTTCAATCCTTAGGCAACCACAGGAGGATGTGTGTTCAATGTGGGAAGGTTCATAATCTAGACAAGCTACTGATGGGTAAAGAGATCAACTCTCCAGGTACTTCCTCAGTGAGTCAAGCACCAAAGCTTCAGTCACAAAGAAACTCCTGGTAGTTTTGCAACCCTCACAAATACTTGAGTGTCTCTTTCCAATCTAGTAGCTTCATCAATCCACAAACTTCCCAGTGGGTTCATCAATCCAAGGTAAACCACTTTTGGTTACTTCATTAGTCTTTGGTATGCCACTTCTCTGCATATCCCACTAGAAAACCCTCTTGGCTTCATCAACTGGTCTGTTTTCAGTTTGAGTTCTCCCTCTCTGTCAAGTTTCCTCTTCGCGCTTCCTTCCTTTTCGTGAGGAAGTTACTTCTTTCTTTCTTTCCCCTTACGCTAACTCCTCCCCTTCTAAATGGAAGAATGAATGTTACCACGAACATTTTGGCCTCATTTCTCTTTTCAGCATGAGCCTCTTGACCTCTTTTCTCTTCTCAACATGAGCTTCTCGACCTCCTTTCTCATATTCATTCTCTCTCTGTGTGCATAGTGTCCTCCCCCTTATTGCTTGAGAATTTGTTTCCAATAATTCTCTCTTCCCCATCTTGGACATGTTGAGAAATGACAACAAGAAATTCTAGTTTAATTTGTCCTTGAATTAAACTAAGAATTAAAATCAAATTCTATTCTCATAGAATGTTGTAAAGTTAATTAAGTTTAATTAACTTAATTAGCTAAGGAATTTCAAGTTGGAAGTCTTTCTGTAGTCATGTATATGTTCTCCCTAAGTTTTAGGGCTCCTGTATGAGTTTAAATCGAGTTGGAAATTAAATCACTCAGTTTACTGAGTTAAGTTCAGTTAAATTAGTTCCAAACTGTTTGAGGAACTAATAGAGGACTAATAGTCAGTTGGTGCACTAATGCATCCACTAGTGCTACTCTAGTTAACTGAAGATTCCCTCATGAGAAACTCATGGATATCAGTTCAGAGAAAGACCCAGTTGAGACTAGAGTATAGGGACAGTGTAATATTAGTGGTATTATTTACTGGAGTGTAAATATCATGCATGCATCAGAGATTGATCCTATGTCTGGATTACACAGTTATGGAAGCATGAATTCCCTTTAAATAAAGGCTATTCATTGTAGGAATTACGCAAGAGATTAGGGGCTTGGAGAGCTACTAAATAGGCTAAGGATTTAGCTTGAGTTAGCTTGTAAGCTGAGAGAGTTGAACATACTTGTAAGGAATTTTTCTAGTGAGAAAAAGCTTTGTATCTTCACTCATATTTATGATAAATGCATTATAGATAGTGGGGTTTTGAGAAGTATCTTTCCTTAGATTTATCTTGTGTTATGTGCCCTTGATTTGCCTTCTTCTTGTTCATATTGTTTTCATCGATCTATTGGCTTCCACTGGTTGAAAGTAGAAGTAGATTCTTGTCTTTTTCTTTATTACATTGCATGAGCTTGTGAATCTAATTTTTTTTCTACATGGTATTAGAGTTGAGAACAATATACTAGAGGAGATTTCAAAGTTTTGAGTTTTGGGTTATAGGTGAAATTCAAATCTGCAATACATACTCCAAGATTGGCAGATGACGTTCTGCGGTTTGCAGCTCAAGTATGCCTTGGAAGGAAACTCAAATTTTATAGCCTGAAGGGATAGAATGGAGGCTATGCTAGAGGATAATGGCTTAAAGGAATTCGTTGATCAAGAAATTCCTAAGCCAACAACATTGGATGCACAAAATTTGACCGAATGGAAGAAGTGTGTGGCAAAGGTGAGACAGATAATCCTTGAGGGAGTTCGAGACCACATTGTCTCGAGTCTCCATGGCAAGGAAACTCTGTATGCTATGTGGAAAACATTGATGAAATTGTATCAGAACAATAGTGACCAAAGGAAATTGGCACTAAAGGACAAACTTCGAAAAATCAAAATGGAGAAAGGCAAGACTATTCCAAAATACTTGACCAAGTTCACTCAATGTCGTGATGAACTTAGAAGTGTTGGAATCACGGTTGCCAAGGATGATATGGTGAGTCTTGCTCTTCGACGATTGCCAACGAGTTGTCATAGTTATCAGGACTCTGTCAATGGTCGGGAGAAGCTGCCGGATTGGGAATGACTGTGGTCGGATTTGATGTAGGAGGAGATTAGGAGGAACACTAGGGATGGCTCTTCATCAAAGACTGATGATGAAGAGAACTATGCCTTAGAAATTAAGGTGAAGAAGGGGAAAGGGAAAGCTTTCCATTCCAAATTGGATTCTTATCATGGAGGTAATAAGAAATACATGATGAAAGTTAAGTTCTTTCATTCTCATGAGCTGGGCCATTTTTCTACAAATTGTCCACTCAAGAAGTCCAAGAAGAAGTCCTTAGGAGGAGCAGCAGGTGAGGTTTTGGCCTCTCAATTCGAATTGTACTTTCCCTCATTTCATGCATGGTGTCGTCAATGATGGGAAGTGTATGTGACTTAGACAATGGAGCTTCATTCCACATGACTGGCGACAAAGATTTATTTAGTGACCTAGAGGAGAAAGATCTCTAGATGCATATCGATATGGGTGACGACGGGAAGTATAGTGTTACTAGATTGGGAATGATTACTTTTCAGAGGGAGCATGGGGCTCCACTCACCTTGAAGAATGTTATGTATGTGCCTGGGCTGAAGAATAACTTGTTATCCATTGCCATGCTTGAGGATAGAGGCTATGATGTGATCTTCTCGAAAGGAAAGGTGTTCCTTCGAAAAATAGCCACGGGTCAAGTAAACAAGATAGGGATTCGGGTGAAGAATCTCTATAAGCTAGAGGTAGAGAAGTGTGCTGCTTTGAGCACAAAAGCAGAAAGGGTGCAAATATGAGAAATTGGTGAGTTGTGGTACAGGCGATTGGGCCACTTGCATCATGGGGCTTTAAAGATATTGTAACAGATCTCTATAGGTCTTCCCAAAGGTATGCTTGAGCAAGTTGATACATGCAAGGGGTGTACTTTGGGAAAATACACCAAGTATTCCTTTTGCGTTAGAGACATTCGAGTAGAGGCTCTTCTAGAGTGAGTCCATTCAGATGTGTGTGGACCATTCTCGACAGCATCCACGTCCAAACACATGTATTATGTTATATTTGTTGATGACTATTCTTGTAAATGTTGGATATTTTTCATGCATAAAAAGGATCAAAATTCCAAAAAGTTTTGCGAGTTTAAAGCATTGGTGGAGAAAGAGTTGAGAAAGAAGGTTAAAGCTATACAGAGTTATAACGATGGTGAGTATGTCTCAAACGAGTTTAAGAACTTTTGTGCAGCGGAAGGGATTAAACGTGAGTTGACAACACCCCATAACCCTCAGCAGAATGGGGTGTTCGAGAAAAAGAACAGAAGCATAATGGGGACAACAAGGGTGATGTTGCATGATCAGGGCCTACCACTACACTTGTGGGATGAGGCATGCAACACAAAAATTTATGTTTAGAACCGTAGCCCACATCAGATACTTGAGATGAAGACACCAAAGGAGGCTTATTCCTGTAAGAGGCCAGATGTTGATCACTTCAGGATTTTCGAGTCATCAGTATATTTCCATGTGACCAAAGATGCACGGAAGAAGCTTGAGCCGACAACAAAGTTGGGGATATTTGTGGGGTACGCTGATACACCTAACAACTATCGGGTGTACTTGCTAACCATCGGGATGATAGTGGTCCATAGGGATGTCAGATTCGATGAGGAGAAGGCCATGCAAGTTTCCCTTGAGAGGGATCTTACGCTACATGTGGATGCGGAGCTTTTAGCTCCTAAGGTTGAGGAGCCTCAAATTGATGTGGATCAACCACATGTAGAGGATTCGGGAGTGGAGATATCCACTCAGGAAAAGTCTTCCAAAGAGGGAAGAAAGCGCATCAGAGAGGCTGAAAAATTGTTGGAAGATGCACTAGAGAATGTAGGAGCACCCACTTCCTAGTGCAAGCAGAGGAGGTCACCTGAGAGGTACACCAAATACATGGCTCTTTTGGGCGAATGTGTTGTGACAGAGCCATATTCCTTTAAGGAAGCAATGTAGCATCTGGTTTGGGTTGATGCCATGGTGGAGGAGTATGACTCCATAGTTCGTAACGTTGTTTGGGATGTGGTCCCGAGACAAGAGGAGAGTCAGTGGTGAGCTCCCATTGGCTTTACAAGGTAAAACAAGCTGCAATGATAGTGTGGAGAAGCATAAGGCTATATTTATGGCCCATGGATTTTCATAGGTAGAGGGGATTGACTATGACGAGTCCTTTGTTCCTATTTCAAGGTACTCGTCAATCAGATTTGTATTGACACTATCAACATAGATGGGTTGGAAGATACATCAAATGGATGTGAAGATAACCTTCCTTAATTGCATGATTGAGGAAGAAGTGTACATAGAGAAGCCTGAAGGTTTTGAAACCTTTAACCGTGAGTTGCATGTCTGTCGGCTCAAGAGAGTATTGCATGGGTTGAAGCAAGCACTTCGTGCTTCGTATACAAGGATAGATAACTACTTCATCGGGTTGGACTTCACGAAGAGTGAAGCGGGTGCGAACCTGTACCACATAATGGTTGAAGGTAAACTGTTGATCATTGTACTTTATGTTGATGATCTCATACTGACAGGTGATGATCAACTGATCAAGTCTTGCAAGGAGGACCTTGGAAGAGAGTTTGAGATGAAGGACATGGGGCTCATGCATTACTTTCTTAGCATGGACATACAGAAGGAAGATGGGGATTTGTTTGTGTCTCAGGGAAAGTATGCCAACGAGATACTCAGGAGATTCCGCATGGAGAGAAGCAAACCCATGTAGACTCCTTTAGCAGGAAACTAGAGGAAGGAGGATGCTACTTCAGGGAAAGTAGTGGAAGTTAATGTTTATAGTCAGCTTCTGGGCACACTCATGTACTTGGTGAACACATGACTGGATATATGCTATGCAGTTAACCAGCTTAGTCAAGTGATGGTTAGGCCTACTAAGTTGTATTGGAAGGCGACAAAGCATGTGTTGATATACCTTAGGGGAACTTCTCAGTATGGATTATCATACAAACAGATAGAGGGAGTGAAGATTAAAGGCTTCACCGATGCAGATTGAGCGGCGAGTCCATCTGACAGGAAGAGCACATCAAGAGGGATCTTCAATATTGGGTCAGCGAGAATTTCTTGGTACAACAGGAAACAAATATCAATTGCACTTAGTTCGGTAGAGGTAGAGTACATGGCTACGAGTCAGGCAACATGTGAGGCCGTCTAGATGAGGAAGATCCTTGTTGGTTTATTTGGTCAATAGATGGATCCAACTGTGAATTATTGCGATAACCAGCGTTGTATCAAACTCTCTGAAAATCCATTTTTCCATGATCGGTCCAAGCATATTGATATCCGATATCATCATCTCAGAGATTGTGTATTGAGGCAGATTATGTTATTAGAGTACATTCCCACGAAAGAGAACGATGCTGACATTTTGAGAAAGGCATTGTCAAGATATAAATTCAAGTTTCACCAAGACAAGACCAGGGTAGCTGATAATCCCTTTCTTGTTGAGAGGGAGTGTTGAGAAATGACAAGAAGAAATTCCAGTTTAATTTGTCCTAAATTAAACTGAGAATTAAAATTGAATTCTATTCTCATAACAACTTGTAAATAGTTAATTAAGTTTAATTAATTTAATTAGCTTAGGAATTTCGAGTTGGAAGTCTTTCTGTAGTCATGTATATTTTCTCCCTAAGTTTTAGGGGTCCAGTATGAGTTTAAATTGAGTTGGAAATTAGATCACTTAGTTTACTGAGTTAAGTTAAGTTAAATTAGTTCCCAACTGTTTGAGGAACTAATAGAGGACTAATAGTTAGTTGGTGCACTAATGCATCCATTAGTGCTACTCGAGTTAACTGAAGATTCCCTCATGAGAAACTCATGCATGCCAGTTCAGAGAAAGACCCAGCTGAGACTAGAGTGCAAGGAAAATGTATTATCAGTGGTATTATTTATTAAAGCGTAAATATCACGCATGCATCATAGATTGATCTTATGTTTAGATTGTGCAATTTTGGAAGCAGGAATTCCATTTAAATATGGGCTATTCATCCTAGGAATTACGCAAGAGATTAGGGGCTTGGAGAGCTGCTCAATAGGCTAAGGATTTAGCTTGAGCTAGCTTGTGAGCTGAGAGACTTGAGCATACTTGTGCAGAATTGGTCTAGTGAGAACAAGCTTTGTATCTTCACTCATATTTATGATAAATGCAATACAGATAACGAGGTTTTGAGTAGTGAATTTCCCCATATACATCTTGTTTTATGTGCCATTAATTTGTCTTCTTCTTGTTCATATTGTTTTCATCGATCTATTGTCTTCCATTGGTTGAAAGTAGAAGTAGGTTCTTGTATTTTTCTTTAGTACATTGCATGAGCTTGTGAATCTACAGGATTTTCTGTAGATCACGATGGTTTTTTCCATTCCAAGGTGGTCTACTCAGACCAATCACTTGACAACGCAACCCATGCTCTCATTAACTCTTGTCCTTTTCTTGCTTGTAGTTTTTTCCCAACAAGAGCATGTGTATGTCCTTGTTTTTCAACTAAATTTAATACATAGTCAACTCTATTAAGAACATATTAGTCAACCCATGATTGGAATTAATAACACCAAGTCTCCCAAACAATCTCCCATCCTCAAACTCTGGAATTTGTTTTCCTTTCTCACAACCTTTCAATTTATAGTTAGATAATTACAAGGAATTATTACAATGTTTACTAGGGGAAATTAACCCGCAAGGGATCTCATAGTTATATTGTGATGTTGATTTTTTTTATTTGTCATATTACAACGTTGAGTGTTGTTATGATGTGATTTTTTTTCTTAACCCATGCCATGTCAACTTTTGTTCATCACATGGTCATACAAATTAAATTTGAAAAAAACCATAAACCTTATTAAATTTAAATATTAAACATTATTCAAAAATCTTGACATTAATATTATTTATAAACCTTATTAATTATGAATAATAATATAATTTTATTAAATTTTACTAATCCTTTTTAAAATAAAATATTAAATAAACTTTAAATCTTATTAAATATAAACCTTATTATAAAATCTTATTAAATATAATACATTATTTATAAAACCTTATTGACACTTATTAATAAACCTTATCATTGAACCTTTTTAAATATCATTAATATCGATATCAAAATTATTAGCCAATTATAAACGTTGACTATGATTAAAGTTGATTATTGTTGATCATGGTCAACCATGGTTGACTACATTTGAATATGGTCAACTAAGGTTGATTGAGGATGACTATGGATGCACAAGGTTGACTATGGTAAACATATGGTTGACTATTTAACCGTTGACTATAAAGGTTGATTGTGTTTAACTATGTCACCATGTTGTAACATTGTTATTTGTTTTCACGTTACAATCTATGTTTTTGTTAGTCATATTGCGATGTAGTGCATTATTGAGTTTTGTTCGTCACAATGCAACATGAATTTCTTGCTCAACAATGTGACGCCAAGGTTTGTTTTTTAGATTGTCATGTTGATTTTTGTTTGATACATTGTGATGTTGACATTTATTTGTCTTATTGCAATGTCAATTTATAAGCATGGTTGTCTATGGTCAACTATGGTTGATTATGGGTGAACATTGTTAACCATGGTTGTCAATGTTTAACCATAGATAAATATAATTAACCTATTAGCCACAGATTACCAACCATC
This sequence comes from Pinus taeda, assembly GCA_000404065.3. Classification (NCBI taxonomy): domain Eukaryota; kingdom Viridiplantae; phylum Streptophyta; class Pinopsida; order Pinales; family Pinaceae; genus Pinus; species Pinus taeda. Next base: position 115,390 of record APFE030419383.1, on the reverse strand, counting down.
GTGCCCATGATTGACCATTATTAGCTAATTTAACTCTAATTAAATATGGTTACAATGTTGAGAAAAGTTATATTATTATTATTATTTTTTTTAATTTGTAAATAAGATGTGTTATATTACTGTATAGTAGAGGTATTTACAAAAGTTTGTTTGTGCGAGACTGTCTCTCCAGCACAAGAGCCAATGACCTTGGCCATTGTAGCAGCCAAATTGACAAAATTACAATGAAGCTTAACAAAACAGAAGCTTTGTATACTATGAGAATTACAATGGTTAGAACTAGGTAGACAAACATAAACCAAAATTGATGTTGACTCCAAAAATAGACCAAAAATATGAGAGGAATCAAAAATGTCTGTACCCAGGGCCTCTATTTCTTGCTCCAAAATTGTTGTCGCGCTCTCTGCCACGACCTCGATTCTGAAAGGGAGAAGTTATAAAAAGGATCTTGCTGCATGCGTTAGGGTTGTCATCCAGGTTGATCGACTGCTCCTGGGTGCTCCCTTCCCATGGCGCCATGACAGATGGCCGATTGGAGTAGGCTCCCACTGCTTCTTTCTTCACACTGGAGGAGCAGTTTGTAGGCAAATGCATCTTGGCAATAGTCCTTTTCTTTAAGACTATGTAGTGAGGAGAGTATCTTGTAACAAAAAGGCAATGATGGATAGTCTGCACATAAACCACGAATTTGTCGGTGAGGTTTTCAATCTTGTTCTCCTCCACCTTAGATATCTTTGCCTGCTCTTGCATAGATAGACTAAGGATGGTCTTCATTTACCACCAAATATCGATGGAGCATGCATAGATATTTTCCCTTGTTCTGGTGAGAGTAGGGTCTCGGATCCAGGCGAAGTAAACAACTACTTCATCCGAGGAAACTCCTCTTCTTAGAGCTTTGGCCTGAGCCTCTAAGTTTGCAATTCTTCCTTGGGTTTAGGGGTTCACAACTACAGAGTAATTGAAAGCTACGCGCCTTGCCGAGGAATTTGTGTAAGTGGTGGGAGGAGAGCCTAAGGAGTTCCAGCGCGAGGAATCTAGACCTCGGTCGTGCCCTCGACTGGGAGTGGGACTAGAACTTCGCTTGGGAGCCATGGGAGGGGAAGGGGCGGACAATAGGCTAATCGTAGGGCAGAGGCAGTAACACCAGGGGACCAAAGCGGATGGGATGGCGGGGAGGAGAGCCAGAGGGGGGTTATTCATAGGGGTGGGATAAACTCGAGGGGTGGGGAGATGAGGGAAGGGGAATGAATTTGGAGCGTGGGAGGTGCCAGAGTCAAGTGGTGGAGAGGGTACCTTGCAGGACTGATTGTATGGAAGGAAGACCTCCCCACGGGAGAATAGAGCTGCAAGAGGTTTATAAGGCACAACTGTCATTAGGAGGGTGACCCAAGGAAAATATTTGTTAGAGCCACAATCCTCCAAACTTCTTAATTCACCATTAATGCAACTTGGGATCTTTGAACGATTGATGTTCATTTTTACGGTTGTCCTTGGCATTTATGAATTCGCAATGCTGATGGAGATCACCGTATTCCAGTTCATTCCATGACCTTAATTGCAAACAAGGTTACCTATCATGCCCTCATTAGCCAACCTGTATGCTAACTTGTTCCCTTCTCTTCTGATTGCCTAGAAGTGAAACCCTTCCATGCTTTCCATATTGTTTTTTATTCTCTGTAAGATTTTGTTTAAACACCAATTGTCAGATGCGCCACCAGAGTTGAATCACCTTCGATGATCAAAGGGCTAAAATTTTAGCATTTTGCAATGGTGATCTTGTGTTCCAGAGTGTGAAGTTCCAGAACATTATTGGTTGAGGTGCCAATGTTTCCCTCATAAATCCACAGAATTTCCCCCTCAGCATTCCTGAAGACCCCCCCAAAGCCTGCTGAGCCCATGTTGCCTTTAGCCACAACATTGTAGTTGAGTTTAAGGGTCCCTGGTTCTCGGGGCAACCATCTACAAGTAGGTACCTTGTTTCTGGAAATAGAGGAGGTCATAGGTGCGAAAGCAAGATGGAGATCTAATAAAGCTAGAATGCTCATTTCTGAGCTGCTAGGAGGGTCAATGGGACCCTGAAGAATAGAAGAAGCCACATATTCCTGAATATTTTTCTTGACAATAGAGAGGGTGACTTCCTCCTGAAGTGAGGTTCCCCGAAAGATTCTGACATTTCTTTCCTTCCAGAGTGCCCAACAAATGATACCCGGAACCAGATTCTAACCATGTTAACATGAGGATTGGGGGAAAAAGAGGATCACCAATTTTTGATGGTGTTTAGAATTGAGGAGGGATTTGGATCTGTTGCTCTTAACACCAAATACACCTAGTTCCAAATCATATTCACGTAGGGGCATTCGTTCAACAAATGATTTGCAGTTCCTTCTTTTTGCTTACATAGGTTGCATCTGGAGGGTCCAATGAATCCTTTTTTTTAGATTATCCCAAGTAAGAATTTTCCTATGCATTATAAACCATATGAAGATAGGTATTTTTGGCCAGTGTTTCCTTTCCCACAATGATTTCCATTTAAGATCCAATTGAAGTTGGCCATGGAGAGAAATGTATCTATAAGCTTCCTTTATATTGAAGTGCCTAGCTGGGTTTTTCCCCCATCTGATCTTGTCCTCTGAGGTGTCGTATAGAATTGGTCTTTTCTGGAGTTCACTCAAAATCTCCTGCCACACCTGAGGGTTGATTGGGGGATCCCACTCTTTCTCATCTATCCATTCTCTCCACTGATCACTTCCAGTGATGGGTTTCCAATAATGGCATACCCTGCTTTTGTCACTATTTTTCATTCCATTCTTGATCTGTCTGAAATGATCCTTATCAAGGTTTGGCCTAAGTTGCCAGGAATTTTCCCAAAAAGAGACTTCTCCCCATTTCCCACCTCCTAGAAACTGTGTTTATGGATAATTGCCCAGTTTTCCCACACCCGATTCCAAAAGAACGAACCCTTTATGCTCCCATTGAGCCTTATAATTTGTTCCTGCGAGTGGGTTGGAGCATATTTTTCCTTCTAAAGGGTTCCCCCGAGGAATTTGGATTACTATCCATCGCCACAGAGTTTTAGCTCCCAAGGATTTTCCCAAGATCTTAGGATCCCTGAGTCCAAGGCCACCATATTTTTTGGGCTTACACATTTTTTCCCAGGCAACTAATGCCCACTTCTGTTTCTTTTTTGAACCTCTCCATAGGAATTTCTTTTGCATATTTCTAATTGATTTAGAGATTGCTTTAGGGGCATCCAAATCTGAATATAAATAATGAGGAATAGCCTGTAAAACAGATTTCATGAGAACGAGGCGACCTGCTAGATTTAGTGATCTGAAGGTCCAATTGGCCAACCTCTTTTCTAAGTTGATTATCAGAGCTTCCCAAGTAGAACAACCAATTGGCTTGTCAGTGAGGCGAACACCAAGGTATCTAGAGGGGATGTTTCTTATTGGAAATTCAAGGATTCTAGCAATGTTTCCTTGAATAGCTGGATGGGTGTTGAAAAAGAACAACTTGGATTTTTCTTGATTGATGGAGGTGCCAGAGGCAACTGAGAAATCAGAGAGGATGGCCTTTAAGGACGAGGTTTCTTTTGTAGTGGGGAGACCCATGAGTAGAGTATCATCCATAAATTTTTGGTGTGTGGATGGAGGAGCGAAGGTGTAGAGTTTGAGGCTAGAAAGGGAATTAGAAGACAAGGCATCAATGATGGAGCAGCTGAGCCTTTATGCCATTATGACAAAAAGAAAGAGTGAAATCAGATCCCCCTGCTAGATGCCTCAAGGGGTTTAAGGGAAGAGAGGAGGAGCCATTTAGGAGGATTGAGAAGAAAGTTCCTGAAACCATCGCCATTATCCATTTTATGCAATCTTTGTGAAACCCAAAATTTGTCAGTACTTCTCTCATGTAAGCCCAACTGATTCTGTCGAAAGCCTTTGACATGTTCAATTGTATCATCATACCAAGTTTCCTTTGGATTTGGAGCGAGTGTATTAATTCATGGGAGAGGATGATACTATCCATAATTTTTCCACCTTCCACATAGCCAGTTTGGTGTTGGGAGATCAAGAAAGACAAGATGATTTTTAGTCTGTTAGCCAAAACTTTGGAGATGATATTGTATATGAAATTGCAGAGGGCTATGGGACGAACTTTGACCAGGGAGTCTTCACTGTCACCTTTAGGAATTAGAGTCAGAAAGGTGGCATTGAGAGCTTTTAAGACAAATTTTTGGATTCTGGATTCCTCCACCAGGACATGGACCTCATTTTTTAAGATAGATCAACAAGATTTGTAGAAGTCAATGGTGAACCCATCTGAGCTAGGTGCTTTCCCATTGGGAATACTCATGACTACTTCCTCCACCTCTTGTAATGAAAACTTTATCAGAAGCATCTTGCTATGTTCTTCAGTAAGGATCACAAGAATGTGGTTGGTAATTTTTTGTATGTCCCTTGCCTGATCATTCCTTGGCTCTGTAAGGAGAGTGTTGAAGTACTAATTTATATTCTCTTCCATTTACTCATGAGAATGAATGAGGTTTCCTCTCTATTCTTTAGAGCCAATATTTTTTTATTCCTTCTATGTTGGATCATTGATCGATGGAAAAAAGCAGAGTTCCTCTCCCCACATTTTAGCCAGTTTATTCTGGAGTTTTGATGCCATAATTTCTCTTATTGTAGAGCCCTTTCATCCCAAATTTGTTGTAGGTTAATCTCTTCTTGTTTTCTTGGATTTGTGATGCCATCATTGACGATTTGCTGCTGGAGTAGTTCCATTTTATGCTCCAAGTTCCTTTTTTTGGTGATTATATTGTCAAAAGTTTCCTTGTTCCTTTTTTTTTTTTTTATTTCCTCTTTGATGGATTTTAATTTCTTCTGAAATGTTTACATCCCATTTCCATTTCTTGTCTTCAAGTTTCCCCACCATTCTCTCATCTTGCCCAAGAAATTCGGGTGGTCTAACCAAAATGATTCGAATATGAAAGGCCTATTTTTGGGCCAGGAGATATGTGAAGCTTCAAGGAAATCGACCAATGATCAGAAGCAACTTGAGGGAGAATTCTTGCCTCTGTTTCCCAGGAGGTGAGGTAGGCTTCTTCTGAGAGGAGGAACTGATCTAGACTGGAAGCTATTTGTATTTCTTCCCCTCTTCTATTATTCCAAGTGTAGGTTTCGTTACTTGTAGGGGTATCTATGAGACCAAGGCTTTCTATGGTGGATAGAAAGGCTTCTGAATCCTTGTCAAGTTTCCTTATTCCTCTCTTATTTTCCCCGAGATTCGTTATCATGTTGAAGTCCCCTGCAAGGATTTTAAAAGGAAGATGGGTGGATTCCAACAAGTTGGAGATACGCTGAAGCATCTTGATTTGATCAACAACCTTATGGGGGGCATATATATTGGTGGTACTGATACTTTCATTGTAACTGATAATTCCCAAGACAATGGTTATGGAGTGATGAGTAGCAAAAGAGGAGATGAGATCATACTATGAGCTTTTCCATATGGTCATAATTCCTCAAGCCGATCCTATCACAGAATTAGCTATGTAACTATAATGTTTGAAGCAATTTTTTTGTGGGAGAGGAAGGTGAGATTCCACAAGTTTAGTTTCTTGAATGAGAAGGATACCTGGTTTATCAACAAGGATTCTATTTTTCAGGATTCTTTTCATTCCCAAATCATTTAGTCCTCTAATATTCCAAGTAATGAATTCATTGGTAAAGAGAGGGGGTTAGGGCTAGCGCCTGTGCCTTTCCTTCGTTGATGAGTTTGGCGCCAAATTCTTGAAGAAGCTAGCTGGTAGTTTTCCTTCCCCTTTTGCAGCTTGGTCCTTTCAAGATAAACCTTTCCATTGTTATATTTTCCATGATGCCTTTAGATGTGTTGTTGTCAGATGGTGGATGATCTAAGCTATGCTTGAGTTCCTCTTGGAGGAGATAGGCTCCTTCTATTTTCTGTAGTTGGTGTTCTGGGATTGCGTCTATTCCATTTGTCTTCGATTCCTCTGCTATTGATACGAGGTCTACTCTTTCTAGTGCTTCTTCTATAATACTTTCCTCTGGGGTTTCATCCGTCAATATCTGTTCCATTTCTATGTCCTCCTGTGAGTTCTCATCTTCCTTATTGCTGTGATCTGAACCTTTTTCCTCTTGTTCCTGGTTTGCCCCGGTTTGCTTGTCTTCTCTTGCTTTGTCCTCTGTCGAGTTACTCGGAGATGACTGTTCTTGCAGATTGACTAGGGCCTCGAAATGGTTTTGAGTGATTGTCTATTGCTGTTCCTTCTTTGTATTATTTTTCCTGCTATTTTTATTTCTTGTGTTAACTCTGGTAAAGCCCTCGCTTTCTATTTTCTTATTGGCCTGCTGAATGTTTTGAGTGATTTTGTTTTGTGGACAATCCCTGAAGAGGTGTCCGTGCTCATGGCACTTCCTACATCGGAAGGGGATATGTTTATAGTCTATGTTTTGGAGAAATATTTCATCCCTAAAAATTAGTTTTATGGCTTCTGGGAGGGCTCCGGAGACATCTATATACACACATATTCTAGCATAGGAGACATATTGTCCACTTCGAGTGCCTTCAGACATTTTTATGTACTCTCCCAATTGGTCTCTTATGCCTTTGAGGACCAAAGAAGACCAATAATCTGTTGGCAAGGAATAGAGGTGCACCCAGACCAAGACTCTTGTGAAGTCCTCTTTCTCAAGGGTGAAGTTTTCCTTCCAAAATCTCATTTACAACCTTGCCAAGTTGAAGAAGTAGGGACCTCTTTCAAATATTCTATCTCTATCTTCTATGAGGTCGAAAATAACTATGAAGAACCCCTTTGAGCGAAGTTGGAGTCTGATTCCCCCCCTTTGGTTTCCATTTGGTTTGGATCCACCAGTTCAGGGCTTTATCTGTGGGCCAAATGCCCATGAATTTACAGATTAATGGATGTTCTTGCATGTATTCTATGTAAACAGGTACTCTGGTCTTGGATTTCCAACTCCAAAATTTTCTTGGCTTTTGGGTTACAGTTACTCCTTGAATTTGTTCTTTCTTGCTGCACCTGACCCTCTGTAGTGATAACTTCCATGTCTGAACGAATGCCAGAGGTGGTGCCTTTTGCTGAGTGATTCTCTTCATTTTTTCCTTTCTCTATCCTCTTAGATATGTTCTATGGGTTTGCTCTGGAGGAGTGGAAGGTTGTATTGGAAGCCAACTTGGTGAAGAAGGATTCTTTATCCGGTGGGTGACCTATTACCATATCTTTGAAAGAAAGAGCGAAGGGGCCAACATCCTGCTCCGCCATGGGAGAGGGAGGTGTGGGGGGCGCTGACAGGCAATACCCATGACACACCAAGGGTAGCCGCCAGGGGGGAGTCGAGGGGCCTACTTAGGTTTTTCAATATGCTAGCATTCGCTCCACATTGACCTAGATCACCTTTAGTATGATGGTAGAGAGTTAATATTATTAAAAATTAATTATTTAAAAAGAGTAAATATTAAATATACCTGATCCGAATTTAAACAGGAAGGCAACAAATTACCGATATAACCTGAAATAGAAAGATGCAACAAAAATAACACTTCATTTAATTAATATCAAATACTGAAATATGCTTGCAAATAGAATGGAAATAAGACTAGCTCGGATGATGGTAGCTTATCTTTGAGAAGAGATGTGGCGGCTACATGCCTCTGAACTGTGTTACAATGAGGCTCAAGGGCCTATTTATTATTGGAAAATATGAGAAAACCCTAAAGAACCAAAACCCTAACCCCAGGAGATGTAACACCAAGAGTTTGTGGGCCCCGTTGGGGTTAGTTGGGTAGCCATCTTCCTGTGGTCATAACTTGGTCATATTATCTCTGTTTGGCGCGTATGATACCTTGTTGGAAAGTTCTCTCCGAGTACTATAGTTTTTGCCATAGGCCCTTGCCAACTATTACGGTCCTACAATAGACCTCAAAAAAATGTCGTTTAGGGGATCAAAATTGCTCCGGAAGTTCAACACCCAAAAAACTACTAAAAATAGTAAATGCTGAAATAAACAAGGAAACAAATGAAATTGACTGGAGTTATAGGTGGGATAGGTGGGTGGCCACCAATATCCACCTAGATAATTCCTCCCCACTTAGGAAAAATTGGTCCCCATTGCATGTAGAGCCTCCATGAGGTGAGGAAGTTTCTGTTGAACCTGGTCCCTGGTGAGCCACTTGCCTTGATGTAGGAGTTGACCAACTTTGACAACCCGATATAGTCAGATAATTGCTGGTGAGTGGTCTTGACCTCTATGTCCATAATCTGATCAGTTGTGGCTTGTTCCATGCAATCTGGGTTTAACTCTATTGGTGAGAGCTGTTCTGCAATGTCTGATGTGTCCAACAATGGTGGGGAGTATAGTCAAAAGTGGTCCACATTGAACACTGGGTGTAGGCCAAGGAATGGGGGAATGCTGAGCTCAAAGACATTGTCTCCCATAACCTTGGTAATGGTGTAAGGACCATATCAGAGTGGTATGAGATTCCGATGAGCTCCAGTAAGGCACTCTTTCTGCAAATGAAACCAGACTTTATCGCCCACCTGAAACTTGTGTGGCACCCGATGTTGATCATGTTACTACTTGTACTTGGAATTTGACTTATCCAGGATGTCGTGAACTTGCTGGTGGATGTGTTGGATGTGTTCAATAAATATGGTTTCTTTATCAACCACAAACAATACATGTGTGGATTATGTATGCGTAGTCACATGAGGCATGACAACATCAATCAGACATAATGGTTGAAATCCTAGACCCACTTGAAAGGGACTACGAGCAATCGAGCTATAAAGAGCTCTATTATAACTGTGTTGCACATATGGAAGACTCTCATCGAGGTTCGAGGATGCTTGGAGTTTGGGGATGGAAGGAAATCGATTTGGTGAGATTGGTGTCCAATAATGTTTGGAGGCTTGACCAGAATGTGCTAAGGAACCTACTATCTCGATATGATATAATGGTCTGTGGGATCCCAAAATGTACTCATACTCGCTCAAAGAAGAGTTTGGCTGTGTCCTCTATTGTGATATTCTTCTTTAAGGCTGCCAATATAGCCATCTTGAAAAATCTGTCCACGACCAAAAATACACAGTCATTACCATGCTTAGTAGAAGGGAGGCTAGACATATAGTCCATGGAGATGGATTCTATGGCTGGCTAGGAGCAAGCATATGAGCGTAGAAGCCTTGCTTCTTGATTGTTGGCTTGGCGATGTCACAGACAATGTAGGATCTGATATATTTCCCAACATCTAGTCGGAGTTTGGGCCAATAAAAGTACTTTTGTAGTACAACCACATTTTTCTCCACACCAAAGTGTCTTATGACCCGACTGTAGTGCACCTCCCAAATAATCCTGGCACGCTCGCTTGAAGGAACACAAAGGTGCCCAAGGTAGCATAATAATGTGTCTTGGAGGTGGAAATCAGGAACTTACTTTCCAGCTACTAGCATCTGGTATGTCGAGGCGAACACTGGATCATTTTGTATAGTTGAAACCATCTAGTGGTCTCGCGACCATAAGAGTTGAGAATAGTAATTAGTGCTAAAACTGGGGGCCGACTGAGGCAGTCTGCAACATGATTGGTGCAACCCTTTTTGTATTTAATGTTCCAGTGGAATTGTTGCAAATATGTAGATCACTTATGATGGAGATTGTTTTGCAACTTCCCCTGTGTCTGTATAAACTGAAGAGGTTGGTGATCAATGTGGATGACCGTCTCCTTCCCCAGAATGTAGTGCTTCCATTGTCAGCAAGCCTGCATGATGGAATACATCTCTTTATCATTGGTGGGGTACTTCTAAATTGTATCAGAAAGTATCTCACTATGATAGGTCACTTGATGCTCGTGTTGGGTGAGGATTGCACCAATAACATAGTTTGAGGTGTTTGTCTTGATTTCAAATGACTATTGTAGGTTTGGCAGTGTGAGTATCGGTGCAGAGTAGAGGTGGTGCTTCAACTCAACAAATGCCTTCTATTGGCACTTGGACTAGGAAAACTTTTCTTTTTCGCCACCCTTAGTAATCTGACTCAAAGGCCAAGTGATATGGGAGAATCCCAACATGAACCTCCGATATAAATTTGTAAGGCCCAAAAAGCTACGAAGCTTCATTAGAGTGGTCGGGGCTTGCTAATCACGAATGACTTGGACCTTGTTCGGGTTCACATGCATGCCACAGTCATCTATGATGTAACCCTAGTATTGGACCTAGCTCATGCCAAAGGCAGATTTCTCCAAGTTGGCACACAGTTTGTGTTGCCGAAGGGTTTTGTAGGACCTGCCGAATGTGTTGAAAATGTTCTTCCCAATTATTGCTGAATGCCGTCTAGATAAACCAGCATGAACAAGTTGGTGAAGGGCCGAAAGATGTCATCCATTATCCTCATAAATGTAGTAAGGGAATTTGTCAACCTGAAGGGCATAACCAACCATTCAAAAAGTCCTTCCTCATATTTAAAGGCGACCTTCCATACATCTGTGGGCTCTATTGGAACCTAGTGATAACTAGACTTCAAATCAATCTTGTTGAAATACTTTCCCCCCTTGAGTTAGTTCAGTAGGTCATCAGTCTGTGGGATTGGATACCTGTTCCTAACAATGATTTTGTTTAGTGACTGTTAATCAATTCAAAGCCTTTAGGTCCCATCCTTATTTTGTACAAGTACAATCGGGCTCCCACAAGGCCAGGAACTTGGTTGGATGTGCCCTTTTTGCAGCAACTCTTGGATTTTCTACTTGATCTCTTCATTTTCCATAATGGAGTGGCGATATATTGGCTTGTTGGGTAGAGGTGCTCTGGGAGTCAGATCGATTGAATGCTTGACCTGACAATGCAAGGGTATCCCTGTGGGTGAGGAGAAGATATCCCTATATTCTTCCATGACTGTATCTGCGTGCATCTGCTACTTGGAGGAACCCTTCTTGGGGTCCATGGATGTGGCTACGACCTTCCCCTTACTTTGAGAGTGAATTAGAAAGAAAACAAATTTCCCAGTCTGGGAGATGACCTTACTACATGGCTTAGCAGAGATAAAAGAGATGATGGTAGGTGGGGATACCTCCGGTATCTTGTATAACTTAGTACCCAAAGAAATAATAACAGAGTGAGGTCTAGACTTACATACAACATGTCACTTCCATAAGTATGGTTGTATGAATAATAGATCACAAACTTCAAGAGGAGCAACATCACACAATACCTCATCCGTGAAGGGCTTAATGCTGTAGGGAAGGCGACACTGTTGGCTGACGCGGAGATCTCAACCTTGGTGAAGCCACCCGATGGTGTACGACTACAGATGTTCTGTAGTTGGTAGGCCCAACCACTTCACGACCTCTGCTAAAATGAGGTTCTTTTGGCTTCCGCTGTCGACAATGAACTGCAGTGGATAACTCTTCACCCACATTTGTGAGTAGAATAGGAGCTCGTCCTCTTCGAGATCTTCAGGCTCAATCTTTTGGATCTTGGTGGTGGCTAGAGTGGCATTGGGCTATGTGTTAATGATCTGCTTCCATTTGTGATTTCCCTTGTCGGGTTCTGACTTAGAGTCAAAATGTGCGTCGGACTCAGAAGCCCTTAGCTCAGCCACCAATGACTACTTAGCCCGAAATTCACTTGTGTTGTGAATAGAGCTCTTATGGAACTCACACCACTTTCCTATGTCCTTCTTTGTCTTCATGGTGCTATTATTTTCTTGTGGCTTCAGCAGTTATCCTAGGTTTCCCCGCCTTGGCTTTACCCTTTTATTTATGGTTTGGGGGTGCCTTTCCCTTACTTTGGATTCACAGATCCAAAGTCTCGCTTTTTTTGTTTAAGGTTCTATTCAATCTTGAAAGCATATCGGTATGTCGTGTTGAGCGAGGAGATGTCGAGGAACTCCATCTCATCCTGGATGTACCTATGTAGGCAGCCGCGTAATTGAGTACCAAATGTTTCTCAGAATCCTTGATACCAACCTCGTGCGAAGGGTGTGAAAAAAATTAGTAAACTCGACATGTCTTGGTCCCTTCCCTATCGCAGTGTGATCCACTTTATATATTATCCTCATAGCTCCCAACAGGGTGCTACTACTTCTTGATGGCATCCCAGAACAAATCCCAAGTGGGTGCGAACGAAAATAGTGAGGGCATACTTTCATCCTTATGCTCACAGTAGGTTTCCCACCAGTCCTTGATGTGGGGGGCGACTTTGTGAAGAGGAAAAATAATCTTTTCCCAGCTGGAAAAATCGTGAACATAAAAAATATCCTTTTAACAGACTTAACCATTTATCTATGGCGTCCGCATCTATCTGACCCTCAAATATGGGAATGTCAAAGGTAGCTTGTACCTTAAAGGGAGTGGCACTTCTAGAGTAGCTGCTGGAAGTAGATGCATCGCCCTTGGGTAGCCGCTGAAGGATCTGGAAAAAGTTTTCCATCATTGCATTCCTCTTTCACTCAAGGGCTTCTTTGAGCAAGATTTTGATAGGATCTCCTGGCCCCTCGTCTTTATTTTCTTCCGCCATGGGAGTCCATTGGGATTTGCGAGGCTGGTCT